>WAAE01015869.1:0-57825 GCA_013400495.1 Nicator chloris | reverse complement strand
AAAAAAAAAACCAACCCAAACCCCAAACCGAAAGAAAAAAAAAAAAAAAAAAAAAAACCCACACCCCCAGGGAAACAAAAAGTTTTTTCCCCCCCCCCCCCCCCCCCCCCCCCAGTAAAATTCTCTGTTAAATTATTAAAAATATGTAGACGTTTACAAAGAGATGGAAACAAAATAATCACTGGTGCACGGAGGTGTTATTGACCAAGTGCAGTGGAGTTTTGCTTTCTACCTAAGATATAAACTTGTGGCTCTGGGGGGATTAGGAAGAGAAAGACTGCCACATTTAACTCTTGCAGCACAAGTGGTTTCACCACAGCGTGATACCAACGCGATAAGGCTGAAACCTGATGCCAGTGTGACTTTCACACACCAGAATGTGAATCCTGCTACTGCCACATGCTTTAACTCTAAACACCAACAGTTACAAGTGGCAGCTCATTTCCATGGCATATCTGTGAAAAAAAGCTTCACTGGAGAAGAGGCTCTTGGTTTATTTATAGGCAAAACAGCTGCTTTGTGTATTCCACGATCTAGGCTGAGGTCTGCTCCCAGGCCTGCATGTTCCGAGTTACCTCGTGTGGAAGTAAAACATGGAGATCCTTTCCAAAGCCTTTTTCACTGGATGAGACACCTCCTGTGGAACACAGCTCTACTGGGGATTTTCTTTACTCAAAAGAAAAATGATAATTTTTGATGGTGGTGGCAGACTAACCCAGACTACAACTTAGGTTAGCTCATATCAAAAACCAAAATAGTTTTCACAGCTCCTTTCCTCTCAATTTCCCTCCTGAAATGCTCATTACATGCACAACAAACAAAAGGAAATGACAGTCTCCAGTCAAATTAATAGAGATGAAGAAGTTTCTCACCTGCACATTGGAATGATTCCACTCATACCACCCAGAACTTCCTACCACTGCTCCTTTTCTTCTACTCTATTGTCCATCTGCCACCCTGCAGCTGAACTATAAAGTACTTGTGTGTACTTTTGTTAGTTAACACTGGATACATGAATGTGTGTCAGTACAAACAGGCATAAAACTCGCCCATGTTATTCCAAATACAAGTGGGGAGAACTTCTTCACGTTCTCCACATTTGCTCTCACCTGATAATATTCATTGCAACTACAAGTTTCCAGCTCTCTCTAAATATTTAATCTGGTATGGATTCACACGCTTAAATCACACCACTGAAACAGCCTGTGCTTCTACCCTCTTATATTTTTATGATCCTTTTAGAGGAGTTCTGTATCATTTATTTAGATTCATTATTGCTTTTCTCCCTTAAAAGCCACTTCATTTAATGTAGCTACCACTTCCATTTTTCAATATATATATATATATATATAAATGGGGTGGGTGCGTGCGTGCTCTGACATCATGATCAGCATTTTGCCAAGCAGCAAGCTGCAGTTTTGCCAGTCTCATGCTGAGGAGAAATCAATGACAGATTCTTGATCTTTTATATGCACACAGACTACAAAATGTCAAACAAATGTAAGCAAGCAATTCATTTTCCCTGGAATTCCAGCCCAGTATCTTTGCCCAGTTCCCAGAAGTCAACATAAATCAAGAGAAATCTCAAAGATCAAGACACAAAAAGACTTCCTACTACTCACAGAGTTTCAGAATGAATCTCTGCAGTCATGAATTGTCCTAAACGAACTGTCAGCACAACACACTTCCTAAAACAGAACATTTACACACACACAAAGTGAAAGAGTGGGAAAAACTGGTTGCTGGTAATTTAGACTCTCCAAATACATATGGGAATATTCATCAAACTGGTTAGATCCACATCATAGTTTACAGATGCACACAAAATTCATACAAAGTACTGAATGCTTGCACACACTCAGGTATTAACATCAATTTAAATGATCAGTTTAATTAAAGCAGGCAAGTTTATGCACAGACAAGCCCTGCAGTGAATCGTTGCTGAACACGTATTAAAAAAAGACCGGGGAGGGGGGAGGAATCACTCAGCTGTAACTTTTCTTTTCCCCACTTCTTTCCCCAAACACGCTCAGCCTAATCATAGACAGTTTGTCCAAACAGGAGCTCCGTGTGGCTTTCCCTTCTCTTTGTTTTCCCTGCTCTCTGGAAAGCTGTAACAGCTCCTTGGTCGTTTTCCAGGCAAGGCTGCTAGCTTCTATAAAGGGACTCCAAACCCGGCAGGCAGCAGGCACAAGTCTGGTTGCAATATCCCTGCTTTGCCATCTCTTTCTGCAGACACTTATTCCAATGCTTGCAAGCCAAGCAAGGTATTTTCCTTAGGTTTATCTGTTCCATCTTAAGCAGTAGGTAAGATAAATTCCTTCAGAGCTGATTCCAGCCCTCCCTCAGGTGATTCACGCTACATGAAAGACTTAAAAAGAGTTTTTCCTCTCTGATTGCCGGAGTTGCGAGTCAGTATTGTGCACACAAAACCCATGCTAATTTATTCAGCTCTTATCTGCCTCCTTTCACTCTCTCAGCTGATACAAGGCATGCCACGTTCACGGTGCTCCCCTAATGCTGCACTGCTGTTCCCTTCCCCTTCCAGAGGGAACATTCTCTGTACCTATTTAGCAAGATGGCTTTTAAAAATAGGAACACCAAATCCAGTGCTGAGTTCAGGATAGTTCTGGGAGACACAGCAGGTGCAAACATTCTCTTACACAGCATTTTCTGATGATATGACAAAGGCAAACTTGACTTGCAAAGGTCTCAGAAGGGCCCTGCAGGGTAATTTTCATCCCAGTGTTTTCCAGATATGGTAACTAAAATCCTTTTCAGCATGCAAGTACTAGAAAAATGTTTCAGAAACCCAAATTGTACCAGACAAAACTGAGCTTCCTGAAAAGGGCCAGAAGGTGTCTGTGCCTCTTCAGTTGCATGTTGCCCTCAAACTTTCCACTTTCATCCATTTATTACTGTTGCAGAATTCCCAGTTCAAGATACAGAACTTAAAGGCAGCACAAGGTTCAGTATGTGGAAAAAAATTCAGAACAATCACCCCTTAACTTAACACGGAGTTTACTGAAATTTGGAGTTTGGCCTGGACAGAGCCTTACATGCAGACATAGCCCTGTACTTGGTGTGATGATTCAAAAAGTCAGCTCGTGGTGGTTCTAGTCAAAGATTTTCTGAATGAGAAACATGCTACTGTTTCATTTGGATTTTTTTTTTCTCTCTTGCTTGATGCTGAACACATAGCAGTTAATAGGAGATCAGCTTTTAATTTCCTAGGCACTGCAATTTTTTCTGTGTTATTGAATTCAACATATTAAGGTGGCAGTTGGGTGATGCTGTTGTACCTATTTCAAAGCCAGCCCAAGCCAGCCCAAAGATCTGCCTGCTTTGCAGGTACTTCCATGCACCCCCTGGATTTTTCTCTTCAATGGCAGGAGCAGTGGGGAACAGGTTTGTTCCCTGCAGAAGCAGACACGAGCTTTGGACGGAATACCTAAGTCAGGGGAGGGGCAGCTGAACATCCACGTATCCATAAGGAGTCCTAAAGTGAAATTTAATCTCACTGTGAAGCACTCACACCTCAGCCCACTCCTCAGAGGGTCACCCACCCCTTCAGAAGGCAACACACTGATCAAATGACCTCAATGCACTGCTGCATGTGCATCTTTTGCCCTGTCCTGGGGTGCCTCACAAAGAGCTCCGGTGCTGACAAGATTTCAGTGTGCTTTGAAGGTGCTTTGGAATTGGTTACAAAAGGCTCACAGGCAGCAACGAGCTGCACAAGGCTCCTGGTTGAAAAAAAAAGAAAGCTGGGAAAGGGGAAACTATTTGTCACTGAAGCATGAAAGATTTTTGCCATGAAACAACTAAGTTGGCATTTTCAAATTACAAAACAGTGCCTCAGAATGCAATATAAATGCTATTAAAGACTATTAGAAAGAAAAAAAATAGTTTTCCCAAGCATTGACAGTGATTATAAGTCGTTCACACAGCTTTTCCTTCTAATTTCTCCCTACGGTTTTATTTTCAAAGATCTCAGACACCTTCTTACTTCAACATTTTAGGGACAGACATCTCATCTACTCTAGCCCAATAAAGCATCAAACCTAAGTCAAGCTCAGCTCCATTTGTTTTACAATCAGGTACAATAATGCTGCAGGTTTTGGAACTAAAACAATGCTTATTTACAAACAATTATTAACTACAGTAATTGTATTTGCTGTGAACAATTGTAACAAACGTAAGCAAGCAATTCCTTTTCCCTGGAATTCCAGTCCAGTAAATTGCAATTAATTATGCAACTGTTTCCACAATTTTCAGGATTGCAATCTGTCTTTCCAGTCTTTTTTCCTCAAACTGTACCAAGCACTAAGAAGTTCTTAGTGGCATCTTTCAAGCTAAACACTCTACACCAAAATGCTCTCAAACTGCACATATTTAAAATGACAGACTGATTTAAGCACATCAGTGTTTTTCAGATTCCTTGTGCTTAAAATTTTCTGTTGAACTACCCAGAATTCAAGAAGGTTTGGAGATGCTGTTTTTACTAATGCTGACAAATATGGCAAAAAGCCAAATCTGCCTCCTCCAGGCTCCAGAAGGTCAAAAAGGAATAAATGGGGCCATGAATCAGCCCAGAAATGTGGGATTAGATGATGTGCTATCAAATCTTAGCCTCACCAGAGACATTACAGCAAAACTCCCATTGCATGTCTTTAGTGAGCACAGGGGGAACACTTTCCACCCAAACCATCCTGATTAAGGCATGAACCACTCCAATTTCCAGTGCTGCAAAACACTGGATCTCCAATCCAGCAGGGCAATTACTAAATCCTTTTTCAGGGCAGCTCTGCTTAACGTTGGCAGGCAGCATGCCTGGAGCATCAGGCATTTCTCCCCATCTCCCATTCCCTTATTTGACTTTGCTGACCCCAATTGAGATATGAGGAATCACATCTTGTCCCCAGGCATGCCAGTCCTGCCCAGTCCTCACTCTCCCAGACACCCCTGCTGAGCTGGGGGGATTTATTTACAGGCACAGGAGTTCAAAAAGGTTTTGCACCCTTTTACTAAAAAACAGATTCTCTGTAACCTACAGGTATCAAGACGATTCTCCTGCAGTTCCTCCTCTGCTTCATGGGCTCCTCGTGCTGTGAACTTGATTCATCGTTTTGTTGGCAGCTGGAAAAGCTTGTATAATCTGCAATTCTACTCAGCTAGGGACAGAAATGACCCCAAGAACTTACAAGTCCAGCTTCACAAAAACTCACAATTATCACTGCAAATTCATCAATGACAAATATAGAATATGAGGTCAACTTGCATGCTATTGAAATAACCTGCTAAGCATTAACATACAGGCAGCAACCAGTGGCTAAAGGGATATTTTCTTTTTCCAACACATCCAGTACAGCTTTAAATCCTTTTGCTACCTAGCAGAGAGGCCTTTTTTTGTGTTTAAAAATAGCACTGAAAGAAAAACCCTTTGATTCCTCAGCATCAAGTGCTTAAGGTTGTTTACAAGCAATTGATAAAGCCCAAGAACCCAGTGTAACACCTTGCTGTTATTTCCAAGCAGTTACAACCAGAACTTGGAGAACATTTTTGGTGCGTTTTTTTATCCAGCTTTTCACAATTCTTACAAAACATTGGTGTTATGTAAGAGGGGGAGGTCTGATTCCCACAAAAGGCTTTATAGGTCCCCTAAAACTGGGATAAATTATACTGCTGGCCAAGCAGCCCCAGACAAAGGAAATTTGTGCAGTGGGTATCTCCAGAGTGATCCCAAACACGCTGTCAGATCTGCCCTTGCTCGGAAAGGAAGAACAATGTGAGTGGCAATTTCTCCAAAACATACCAAGGCCATGGGAAGGGATCCCAAAGATTTGAGGCCTTTGGCTCAGTTTTGTGAGGCTCTGAACTATGAAGGAGCCTAAAATCAGTAATGAACCGAAAACATTTCAAAGCTTCCTCCTCCCAACTGTTGCTTTAACACTGGTAGACAAACATCAATGTTTAAACTATATTACTGATAAATATATTTCTCCAGATGCTCTTGTTATTTTTTGAATAGCTTCTTGAAAACAAACAGAAAGAACTATATCTTAGAGAAGAATAAATAACTTATTACTATTATTGTTATCATCATCTTCATACTGTGTTCTTATTTCCCACTGATGAGGGTAATAGCTACGGAAAAGCGTCAGGAAAAATGCACCTCAGTATCTACAGAAAAGGTTCTTCTTTAAAATCAGAAATTGATCTGTGCACAGGCCCAATTCAAAAATTAAAGCAACTCTGGACTAGTTTCAAGTGTTCTTCCCCAGGAATTTCTGTTACAGATGTAGCAGTGATAGCTGCAGATGTTTGGAGAAAGCAAATCACAGCTTCAGTAAAATTGCTGTGCATGGGCACTCACCAAGGAACAAGCAGAAGTACAGTTATACAGTGCAGGGACAAATCCCTTCAAATAAGGACAGCAGATAATTCAAAATACGCATCCCCCACTGGAACAGGCACTGCACAGGGAACAGGACTCACTGTGGACAAGAAGAAACATGAAGATGAGTGAACATGCAGACTCTGGAAAGACTAAATCACCACAAAAGGAAATTGGTCAGAGAACAGAAACTGCAATCATGGGGAGGGCATGTATTTGTTCAAATTTTACTGAAAGTTTGGTTTTCTACAACAACCTTGGCTGTTGGCTGCTTTAGTCACAGTAGCAAAAAAAAAAAAAAACTGAACAGGAAATTCCACAGTTGTCTGAACCAAAAAGTGCTCAGAAAAAAGGGGAAATGACAAAAAATTTGAATGATTTTGGCAAAAATTCAAGCAGAAAAACTGAGTCTGGTTGATGTTTTTCGTGATTTCTTTAAAAATCCTCTAAGATATTTTTATTATTGGTATTTTATTTCAATGCTTTGTTGAGAAGAATATCTTGCATTTACATACTTGAGCATAACATTTTGGCTTTTTATCACTTAAAGCAGTTGCTGATGATGTTTGAGCAGTTGTTTGTCAGTATTAAGTAACTTAAAACTGCAAAATCTCAGTGAACTCCATCCACACAGAATGTGTGACAGCATCTGTCAGCCTGAATCAGTTTTATTTTGGGATCATGCTGATCAGAATATGCCAACAAAGGCACTAAAAAGCATCAAAGCAAAAATAATCACCTCTGAATTAGGAGGCCTCTTCCCATCAGTGGCTGCTGACATTTCCTTGAGAACTGGGCAGGTGGAAGCCTCACTGGGTTGCATTTTTTGTGTGCACTCATTGACTTCAACCAAGAACAACAGAACCTGAAACAGGGAGCACAGAGGGGTCAACACCTGTGCAAAACTCAAACGGAACAAGAAATAAAGCTGCACGATGTCTAATGACTGCAAGAAAACGTCCTGTGCTCCTCCTTGGTGTGTAACTTACTCAAGCACAACCCTGAAGAAAATTCTCAACGTGTCTTTTATAAATGTCTTAACACTGTTATCATGTATACTGTGTCAAGAACAGTTGTTGCACGTGAGTTTCACAAGAAATACATTTAATGACTAATATTTTTTTAAGTTTCCATGATGAGCAGCCACGCAGCACCAGGGAATTGAGCCTTTTTTATTCTCCCACCAAGAGAAAAAGATGTTTGCCTGTAAAATAAAGGCTGGTAGACAGATCTAAAATACGGCAGGACAAAATAAATCTTATCTGCAGCTAAAATACGAGATGGAGTTAAGGTGGGGGGAAATAAAAGAAATCTAAATCTTCCTATTTGAACAAGCACCAGTGTGCCTGTGTTTCACCTGCCAGCTCCAGCTGTGCACAGCAGTTCCACACACTCTACTCACAGGCTGCTCCTATTGTCTTGGGGGACTTCTGTTTAGTCTGTGGTAGATGGCTGCATTTTCAAATAATAATAAAAGAGAACTCTACATTATTAGAACTCCTGCCAGCAATTATAAAGAATTTGGATGGCTCTTTCATTTCACATGAGGCTTTAATCTGCAACAATTACCTTCTTCCAGCACGTGTGTGTTCCCCCTTTGTGACTGACAGGGAATACAAAAGCCAGGGTAAGTGATATTGGCTACAAGCCACTTGGATATGACCTTTTCATTGAAATGTTTAAAGCATTGGCTGCTCCTGAAGTTTAATCCTCAGTTCCTCACTTGGGCAGAACGCTTACAGACCTAGATTTTTTTTCTATGATGATTAATTGAGGCATTTATTTCTGCTCCCGTGCTTTCCCAGGCAATCTGATCACGTGTGGCTGACCTGAGCACACACCTTCACGAGATCAACAAAGAAGAGCCAGAGTTGCAGTTATTTCTATATTTCCTTCATGTCACAATTTACAACTATCAGATAGGATGTAAAACATCTGGAACAGAGTTAACACGCTCCAAATAATGCGGGATTCTTTGCAAAAATGTTCTTCCAGTAAAGTAAGGAGTCCTTGTGTTTGTGTTCACCACCAGGCTCACTGCTAAAATGATTATTTTAACAAGATGTCACTGTAGTTATTGTGTTGTTATAGTAACTTCTCATGGGTTTATGTTTCTACTGCTTTAAAACCAAGTAAATTAGCATAAGAGGAAAAAAAATGTTTTACTGAGACAATTCAATGCTCACAACTACAAAATAAATATTCAAGAATCACTTCTAAATGACCACTAGGTGCCATTTTCAGTTTATGCCTGATTTGTGATTTTTTTTTTTACCTCTTATCCAAATGATCCTAGATATCCTTGGCATCTGAGGATGCTGGAAACCACAGATTTATTTGGAATTCAAGACTGCAAACAAAGCTCTTGCATTCCACATGGCTGTAGATAGAGGCGATGTCACAGCAAAACAAAAGTCGATGGCTTTGTACATCACTAACAAATCTCCCTAAAGAACTCAGAGAAACCCCAACCCACTAGTGCTACCACTGAAAATCACCCCTGGGAAAAAAAACCATGTAAGTGACATGTTAGAAAAGAATTGAATCTCTGCCTGCCTCTGACTGAACTCAAAGCTGTCATTGAAACAGAGACAGGTTGTTCTGGAGCAGTCCTTCCTTCCAGGGAACGAATGGGATCTGGACTGTTTGCAGGGGAAAAGGATCTTTTCCAAATGGCTGCACTGGAGGGAATTTTCCATGCAGTTTTCCCAGGCTGCAGTGACTGACACTGCTGCTGCAGGCAAAGAAGGTGAAAGTGAAGTGTTTGCAAGATGTGCTAAGCCACTGAGGTAGCCCTGCAAAGACACAGATCTTCAGCCAACAGCAAAATAAATTCTTTTCCAACTAAAGTTACAACACCTTTCAATATTTAAAGACCAAAATACAAAGATGAATATATTTGAAGCATTTTCTTCTTACATAAAAGTTCTGTAACCTTAAATAGATGCCTGCTCTTCCAGAAGGAGCCTTCTCCAGCAATGGCCAGAGAGTGGTGTGGCTTTAAAAGGCCAGAGGCTTCAGATTAGGCTAAGATTTCATTCTCAGTTTTAGAAACAAGTGGTGTTCCAATTGTCGAAGTTGAACTTTATTAATGCACATGGACTAAGTGACACTTTTGACTGAGGTTAAAAGGGACTGTTCACAGCTGCCTCAGAGCTGCTGCTCTTTGTCCTGGTCACCACTCTCAATGCAAAACTCCCTCTGTAACACAGAGTAGCATGTCCTTAATGAGGCTCTGACAGCTTTTCTGAAAAGCTTGAACAGTACAATCATTTAAGAGGCTTCTGAACGTTTAAAGGCAGCTTTCACATCCAAAACACTCGGTGTGACATCACCCAATATTACAGCAGCTGTTCCAACCTTAAAAGTTTCTAACCTCTGTGAACTCCTAAACCCACTGAAGGTGACAGCTCTGCACAAAGGCTTTGCTTGACCATCCTAATACAATGAAATCTAAAAGCTCAGACCTTTTCCAGTATTTCAGATAGACAGGTTGCCAGGCTGCCTTGTAGTGTGGCAAACTGGTAATTAGGAAGTTGGACATGCAGCAAAATATTCATGGGCTAATTGTTGAGCAATTAGTTACTCAAACTTGAAATCTGGAATTTCTCAAAACCTCTGATGTTTTCCTGTGGTTACTCCTGGAGAAGTAGAGCAATTATCCAAAAGCCCCCCACAACAAAATGCCATGAAGTCTTCATTACCTTGAACCAACCATTTCTGCCTGCACCTTTCAGCTGTGCTGACATAATCAAAGAGAATTGGTGTCTATTGACCATAGAAATCACACCCACAATTTAAGGATAGTGCTAAACAGACCATTTTGTAGGTAATTCTCAGCCTCATCTTCTAAACAATCCTGTGATCTACTGCCAAATTTATTCTAGCATTGATTTAAAAGATTTGGAGGCTGAAAACCCTTAATGACTTATTTTTAGTGCACGTTTTTGTACAAGATGCATTATTGTTTATGAACGTTGTCAGTATAAAAGGACAAATAACAAAGGCCAGATACATGGTTTGGGAAAAAATATCAAATCACCAAATTCCTGGAACTGCAGCTTTAATATGAACTCTTACTATTTTTAGCCTAATAATAAATAAAACCCTCACAACTTTGGTAATATTTACCAAACACTTACCATCTCTGGTCACGCCATAATTCATCAAAACTCTGCAATTAATTACCTTGATGGAAATAATCTGGTAAATGTGCAAACTGTCAGACACACCCATGGACAGGGCGAGAGGAAGATTCTGCCAGTATTTTATTTACTTCTATGAACAATCTTTCATTTAAAGTGTTTAATTTCTTGCTAAACACTTGTAAATGTAGGATACTGAAATAATGAAGCAGCAAACAAATGGTAAATCAAAACCTTCAGTTTTTCTCATCATCAATAAACCCTTTTGCTCATGTAACGGGAAACAAAATGTTATATCCTAAAAGACCTGTCAAAAATTTCAATTATGTAAACATGATCCCTACAGTGAATAAAGTTCATGCTAGACATAGCTCAGGGGAAGTCTTCATGTTCACATTTATCACAGACAAATTTCAGAGGTTTTCTGCAAATAATTTATTTTGGTGCTCAGAAACTCCAAATGCTGTTAAATAAACACAAGGAGCATCCCTGCACGGGAGCCTAAATGAATTTGAGAGCTCCTCCGTGATCTAAAGGGGTTTTCTTGTCAGTCTTGATAGAAAGAGTAGGGCTAGAGAGTGGTGCTCAAACCCTTTCCCCATCGTACTTCCTCCTCAGGATCCCGGAGAGCAGGGAAGTAAACACTGACTGACTGAGCTGAAACTGAGAACAAGTTCTAACAGCCTCACACTCTCCAGGGAGAGAGTCACTGGAATTCAGCTGCTCTTTTCTCTCAACAGGGGTTGTTTTCCGTGCAGCAGAGAAGGGACTTGGACGTGGGAAAACATTCCAAATATTAAACACTTCTGAAAACTCTCCAAGGTGTCTTTTTGTGCCTAAATAGATCTCAAAATGTGACCACTGAATGCCACTTTTAATTGGGCCTTTGACAAAATCAAAGGGGAGGAAAAAAGAGTTCTTTAAAAAAAGCATTATGAAAAGTTATTTATTGCAAAGTGATAACACAAGTTGGTTTGTCGGGGTATTTTTTGGAGAAAAAAGAATGCTCAGTACCTTACAGCAGAAGGACCCAACCTCCAAGTGATCCTTCAAAGATGTGCACACATAGAGCACCAGTGGAACTTCTCGTGTGAATATCTCCCTTAAACTGGTGTTTAAGAGATATTACAAATGGGAAATGCTAAAAAGCTTAAATCCAGTTCTGGCCACATGAAAAGTCCTGAAGTTGAAAATAGCACACTGAGTCCAAGTGTATTCTCAAGAGCAGTGCCCTGTATATAACAATCACAAATATGCAACATGGGGTGTGACTGCTCGCATTTCCTTTGTTTTGATTTGTCCTTGACTGCTCAGGGAGAATACCACTTGAATATTCTGTGCCATTACTCATCTCAGAAGGGATTATCTGTTACAACAGGAAAACTCCAGCCATGCAAAAAGCAGTACTAGTAAAGCAAGCTGAAGGGAACCTACTGCTCATGCTATAAAATGTGTATATAGAATTTATAAACTGCATATGCTCCAGCTCTTAATGGGAAAATAAATTTCTCATCAGGTTTGCAGGCTCAGAATCACAGAGAAAGTAAAGCATTAAGCAGGTAACACGGTCATATCTATGCATCATGAACACCTCAAGGCATCAGCATTTTTTTGCCTCCACCGAACTTTATACTCTTGCATCCTTTTCTCTGTTGTCTGACAAGAACTAAAATAAAGGATTTAGAGTTGATGTGCACAAAAATTCTCCCATTCTCTCACCACAAACTCGTGTATAAATGAACAATTAACAACAAACCCCATTTATTTTGTCAAAAATAGCAGCACTTGAGGACTGGGAGTTAAGATCTGTATGAACCAATGTGGTGGTTGGTGACATCTGAAAATACTGTTTGCTTACCCTGGCTGAGATGCAACCAATTGTGTCAGAACTGTGCTGCAGTCCTAGACAAGCAGGAGACCAAAATGAAGGAATTGCAGGGTAATGTGAACAAGCAGCAACATTGACAGCTGGATGGGATCACCTGAGAACAGATAATTTACCAGAGGAGGAAGATCCAAGGATTGCAGATCCATTCCACAAGAACTACCTGGAATCACACCATTGCCTCAAAAGCCACTTTTACCTACTAGGTCACAACATTATTTTGATGTTTAAGCACCAGACAACCCCTTAACCTACTTTGAAAGTGCCCAGTGGAACATGTGTTCCAGTTCTACAGGGAGGAGAAGGGAGTGAGAAATCACAACTCTGTTTACCTGAAAGAATGGACGTGGGCACAGGGAGCACAAGGCAGGAGGGAAAAACAAGGCCAAGCATCCCAAGTGCTCCAAGAGCCTTCCTGGAAGCACAGCTCCCACCACATGTCATCCTCACTGCTGCAGAAAAGGTGCTTCTCTAAATGTCTCATGAAGCACAAGAGGAGCCAGAAGATCCTCAGGACTCTGGATTCCTCTCCACTTCCCAGCCTTATTCCAATGCCAGCCCTAGCAGCTGCTTTCTGAGCAGGGAATGCAACATTATCACCCTCATCATTCAGCAAAACCCAACCTTCTCACAGGATTTGGAGCCTTGAGGCCTAAGGGGAAGATGCTCAAAATTTTATTGTGCTCTGTCTCTTTCTGTGTTGAGCAACAGGTCCCAACCTTCCAGTGACTTTCCCTCAAGGGTTAATTCAGCAGTATGAAAACTTTTTAAGGTTTAACACTTTCAGATCCCATGCCAAGTGCAAGCATATTTCAACTCAATTGGTCAGCACTTCCCACAGCACATTTGGCAAGAAGCTTGCCTCATGCTAAAAACCAAGAAATTACTTTTTTCTAATGACTATTATTATTGTTATTCCCAGTAGGACCCATAACATGCCAAGCACTTCCCAAACACCCTGTTCTTGCCTTGAGAAGTTCACAGTGCCTGCAATGAAGGCCATGGGATAAGGCACACCCATACCACTGGCCTCAACCAGAAACACACACAATAACTCTGTCTGGATCTTGTGGAATTCTTTCCTGCTGCATGGAGTGGTACCACTACTGTATCCCATTCTCCTGAGCAGAGGGATTCTCATCTCTCCTAGATGCCCAATTAAGATTTGGATGGTTCTGTTGTGACTCACTTTTACAAAGATGATCATTCTTCACAAGATTCAGTCACAGTGAGGCAGGCCCATCACCTCCAGTAACTCCACTAAAATGTTCTTCACTGTGTTCTACTGTCCAGACAAAGAAATTTAAGGAGACAAAACAGGTTAAGAAAAAATGCAACACTGTGAAGTGAGTACTCAAATAATTTCAAGCTAATGTAGTCTGTACATTTGAAGTTAAGGTAGTTTTGATCTCCCCTCACTTCAAATACTTATGTTTGGTTTGCACCTGAGGTCAAATACCTGTCATTTATCTAGGATACGAACCCAAATGGTTTCTTTAAATCAGCTTGAAAATATTACTTGAAACTTGTAAAATAAACTAATCTTTCCTAGAAAGAAAAAAAAGTCATGATTCCGTCACCACCCTGCCCTCTCCAATAGCACAGGTGAGTTTGGGCAGGGGATTGACACTGGGCTGCAGAGTCATAACTCCATCATTACTGATGGCAATTCATAAAGAAAAAAAAATTTCACAAGAGAAACGTTCTTGCTGCACTTTGGAAGTGATCTGAAATGTTATATGTTTAACCAAATGAAATAAAGCCTCTGAGCCCTTGGAAAAAGGTTTATTTCTAGACAAGTATTAATAATGCTGAAACAGAGGCTCAGAAAGCTCCATGCAAATAATCCCATTGAGATGTTTTCCCAGTTTCCAACAGTTCACAAACATCTGAATCAAACGTGAGGCAACAACCTGGCATAAACCTCTCCTCTGTGGGTAATAAAATATGAAGCAGTGCCTCAGTTCTAATCAGATTATCACATGAAAGGGAAAACTTTTAAAGGCAAATTACACTAATGTAATCTGTATTCCTCTTTCAGAATTACATTAGGATTTCATTAGGAGATCTGTGACGAGCCCAGAAGCTCAAGACTTCTAAATAGCAAACACCAACAGTTTCGGGGTCAAATAGTGACAGTTTCTTCACCTGTTCGGATGAAAGAGCTGAATCACAACGTGACATCAGAAACTGTCAGGTGATTTTAGGCTAAAAATAATGATTGTTTCAAGGAAATTCCTTGTTTAAGAGGAAAAATGCATCATATGACAAGAGCAGGGCAGAGCCAGGACTTTGGTGCCTGCTAGCACAGGGAACACAGCTGTAACCACAGGAAAGTCACCTTGGAGTGTAATGCAATTCCCAGACCATTCTAGGTCCAGAAGAAATCCATTTACAGCTAAGAACTATATAAATATCACAGGCAAGAGAACGCCAGGACAGCAATGTGAGAAGGTGGGGAAGGAAAATGGACTATTAAGAGAAGGGAAATGAGGAAATACAGCTCAGGGATTCTTTGGCTGGATGAGAAGGAAGTTGTGAATGATGCCTGATGCAGGTCACTGTGCTTTGAGATGTTCCTCAGAGGGCCAGGGAAGAGATTGCAGCATTGCCTGGAATACAATAATAATAAGAAAATATTTTCTTGCTTTTCATACTTCGGGATTCCAAATGGAAACTGGATCTAATAGAAGGTCTTGTAAATTTAGTCTTAAATAAGGGATGCAGCAGCAAAAATGATCATTGGTGGTATAAATGAGAACAGAAGGTTTTCTTCAGTCACTAAATATTTAGCTGGAAAATCCCCAAGGATTCCTCCAACCCCAGATAAATTCTTGCCTGGCCCAAATCAAGCCTTATTTGTACCCTCCTGAGAAGTGCTCAAGGTCCCAGGGACCTTCATCTGTGCTCTGTTTTAAAAGAGCCTCACCCAGCCCTTGTGAAATAGGGGAAAACAAATGCAGGGAAAGAGGAAAACACTGGAGATTCTGAGAGAATACCACCATGGCTCCTACACTGCCTCACTCCGGCCCAGTTACTGAAGACTTTTGTCTCCTGCCAGAAGCAGCTGCAAGTGGAGCTGTCTGTGGGCAGCAACCCCCAAACCTGCAGGAGGCCAAAAACCTCCTCCAAAGCCAGGGGAGAGCAGGAATTGTCACATGGAAGGGCAGCTCTTAACAGGGTTCATCTCATGAGCTGTGTTCATTTCTCATGAACACAGAGAAATGTTCTCTGTGCAGGCATTTTTGATTCTTTGGTGTAGGGAACTAAAAGTAATTCCTTTTGGTAGTTTTAAAATGCATCAAGTTGGAGGAAAATTCCTGCAACATCCTTCCATAATGTACCAATTTTCATGCAATTCTCTGGCCCTCCAAGCATTTACACAGTAAGAGTTGAACTTTGTCGTTGGAAATTCCTGTAACAAAATTCTGTACAAGATCTTATGAAAAGGAAGATGGTGTTTATTTAAAAATAAATCTGACTTTAGTCAGTGGAACTCTCACTCAAACACTCACAAGCACGAAGCGTTCTCTATCAGGATATTTTATAGCTCCAGTTCAGGTGCCCATCTTCTTGACACCTCTATTTAAGTTAATTCCTCCTCTTCATTTGAATGAAATCACACATCTGGCACTCTTTAGCCATTAGCAGAACCTTAACCCTGGTTGTACAGTTTCCTTTGCAGTCATCACTTCTTTTTCCCCATTATCATTTTAATACAGATCTATATATTTTTACTAAGGAAAAAATGCCCCACATGTCAAGTTTCAGAAATAACTATAGTATTAGAGCTACAAGCAATTGTAGCAGCAATTATTAGAAATTCGGATCTACAAAAAAATCAGCAAAAAAAAATTCTCAACGTGCTATTTGTGATGTGATCACAAAGAGCACCAAACTGTTCCTTGTAAAAAAAAAATTAAAAATCTTATCTACTAAACACACTTGTGTCTCAGAACAATTCCAGACATGTGACATTGTGCAAAGAAAAAAACCCATGAATAGTATCTACCAAGGCTGAGCTCTGTTTTCTAATTAGGCGAAACAAAAATCCTAAACTTCTTATTAGGGGGAAAAAAAAGTCAATTTTACTTAAAGAATGCACTTCTGTATACACATCATTTAATCAGAACTACAGATACCGTGTCTAGCAGCTACACCAGAGAACGTTTAATTCATTTGCTTGGTCCAGATCTTGTAGTGAAAAGAAGTAGAACTTAATTTTCTGTGAGGAATAAATCCTGAACAACTCTTAAATCAGGGCACACAGCAGTGCCAGCACTCCGTCCCAGTAAGGACACCTGACATGCAGATTAGTCCCAACAGGAATGTTTTATTGATTATAGCCTGTCATATGACAGTCCCTCTGCTATTTATGTACAATTAGCATCAAGTTTCATCCTGGGCCACTGCCACTTTGGATTTAATTTTACTTGGATCCAACTACATACATACAACTAGGTCTCCTGCAGTTGCACTCCTTGGTGTGGGAGCTGCTTTCCCTTGAAATTGCTGGGATATATTTTCAATAAGGGCCTAAAAATTCTGCAATTCATAATTTGGGCCTTGAATCCAGTGCTTTCAAAACGCACACATCACTAATCTCAGGCTCAATTTCAGGCCAGGACACAGACATGAACTCAGATTAAGGCTTTCTTTAGCTTTTCACCCAAAAAGGAAGTTAAGAGATGGCAGTAGTCATTGGTAGCTGTGTTAGAGTCAGTTCAGGAGAAAGGGAAGCTCACTCTGCCAGAACCAAGAGTAATCTCAATAAAAAATGACCTGAGTGGGTAGGCAGCTCTGGATTTAAATACAGGGAGCAGCCTGTCAGCATGATCAGGACAGCATTTTCTCCCAGGATGTCAAGTCACTCAATGCCCAGAGCTGCACAACACCAGCCCAGTGCTGAAAAGAGAGGTGGCAGTGAAGCCTCACCCGCAGCACTTTGGATTTCTTCAGAATTTGCAAAAGATTGTACAGTGCTCTTCAATTAAAAAAAAAGCTAAACAAAACAACAGCAACAACAAAAAACAAAATCTCCACTACTCCTGTGTGACTCTACTTTTATTTAGTCATTTCAGAGTTTGCTAGAAGGGGACACATGATACAGTTAAACATCAAACTCCACAGTCATGTGGGGAATCTAATACTAAAATTAACAGAAAAGTTTCTGCTGGCACCAGCTGTTAAAAAGGAGACAGACCTCAGGCTTTGCTCCTTCACAGACCCACCACAGGGCCATGCAGAGTTAACCAGGATCCTTTTAATCACTATCTCTTCCATATAGGCTTTGTGTCAGGTTTATCAATGCAGAACATGCCTGACCTTCCTCTTTTTCCTTCACTGCCCCGCAGCCACCCCAGTGTTAAGTTTGAGGGTATTTAGAACACCAGGGGACACACTGTGACCCAGCAAGCTCAGGGGACAATAAATCTAATTCCAATACAGCCATACACTGCTATATTACCTATTACCAGGGGACAAATATTTTCAATTCCTACAGGAAGCTCAAACTGTATGAACCAACTCTGAATTTCCCAGAACCATAGAATTGGCTCCAAGTACACATATTCCAATTGTTTGTTTTAAACCCACTGAAGTTAAGATACTCATTTTGGAGTCAATTAAAAACAAAAGTTACCAGCTCCTAAAACAGTAAAAAGAAAAAATTGTGTTTCCTTGGTGTGGGGGTCCAGTTTAACAGACAAAGTCTTCCATCAAAATCCACATAGCTTGTTTGGTTTTTTTAACTTTGAAACAATCTGTTGCCTTAAGCAAGATTTCTTTCCCCAGACCACTGGCTGGCTACAAGGATAAATTCAACCCATTTTTTAGTCTCCAGCTGAGCCTGATGGTAGATCCCTTCTCCTCTCCCAAGTAGGTCACAGAGTACTCTTAATCAGTACCAGTGTACTTTAATCTGTGGCCACTTAGTGGCCAGGGATGGATTTTAGAGTACAAGCCATAGCCAAAACATAGCGCTGTGAACTGCACTGGGTTCTGTTTGTGCCAGAGCTGACCTCCTGCAGTCTCAGGGAATGCTAAACAAGCCCTGCAAGTCACTGCCACCCTGTCAGGCTCACACTGAACAGCTCCATGGACACTGATAGTATCCAAGGCACTCTGACAGCAGCCTGGGCTAATCTTGGCTCTGCAGCCCCATTGAAAGAGTCATGCCAGAGGTCACAAAACATCCCTGGCAGCTCGGGGGGAGTCTGTTAGAACAGGAAAAGCAACTCTCACTCACCTGCTGCTTATTTCTTGTCTTAAAGGCATCTAGAACCGTTTAGGCTTTAAGAAAAAGAAAGACTTTGCCTTTGTTGCTCTTTAGAACACCTTGGGTAGACTCTCCAAAAGATCCTGCTTACCTTTATTAATGAACTACACATTCATGTCTCAGTGTCACCTCTAAGTGTTGTACGCTGCAAGTCTGACATCGCTTCCTTTACTTAGTTAATATCACACAAAACTTGTGGTGGTGCTGCCAGGTGCAGCCAGAACTGAGAACTAGGTTTTCAAATGGAAGAATTATTTGGCTTTATAGCCCACAAAAGAGAAGGATGTTGAGAACAAGGACATTCCTCTTTGCGTTTTAGCCATCTGGTTGCTGAACAAAAGTTCTCTTTCCACATGAGGTAACTGGATGGCCTGTTAGAGAACAGGATTTCCACACAGAAGGAAACTTCCTAAGTGCAGAATTTGTGCTTGAACTTTTTTTGTCCTGCAATTTTCTCAGAAAAGACACTTTCCTGAACATACTGACATTAACATTAGTTAATGAAATCTCTTTGTAACTGCAGCACTTTCATTCAGAAGGCATTGGGGAATTCTGACTTCACACTGGTTAAACAATTCACCGATTTGTTTACAGAAAACCTGTGCCAAATAGCTGGACTGTTGTCATGAATCTTCACCCAGATCTTTTTTATAGCAGTTACTGGAGTGTGATGTAAAATTAAATTAAACAGCATTGAATGAATTCCTACCAAAAGTAGAATGACAAATTCCACATTACATCCAGCAAATGTCACAATGAAGTGACAAATGCCATCTTTATCTCAGTCTTCATGGAACAGAGCATGATTAGATATTTAACAAAATGGGACACGGATTCAGCCCAGAACATTGCTTTTCTGTCTTTCACTGATATGAGGCTAGAGCTCCTGAAAAACTGTCAATGTCCAGTCAAGTGATGAGGAACAATGCTGGAAAGTAGGTCTCAGCCTTTTCTCCATATGGTCACTCAGTGGTCATCCGTGGACCTTATCACCATGGCATTTTATGGAGCAGATGGTGAGGAAGACCTAAGGCTGAGAATTTCATGGATAGCACAGAGTTTTGGAGCTGGATTCCTGTCTAGAGGTTCTCTTGCTCCCATTACCACAAAGCTAGGCAGCCACTTAAACCAGCCTGCCTGACTTCCTGTGTGAACAGCACATTAGAAGCACTAAAAGCATCAAAGCAACATTTGAAATACTGCAGTTATTGCATAAGATTGTCATTTCTGACTCATTTGCTGGACTCTGTGTTAACACATGGCCTCTCAGAGTGAAGGGATGTGCAAAACAGTAGCAAGCAGGTGCTAAATGCTCAGCGGTTTGCAAGACACTTATGGGGTATATTGCCAAAGCTTATCTATATAGTTTCATTTTCATGGCTGCTATCAGCTTGTTCTGACCATCATTGTAAATCACATCTCTAGTGGTACTCTAAACTCATATTCTGAATTGCCTCTGTGCAGTGTCACAGTTTAGTCATCAGTGAGTGATGCACTTCCTAGGACTTACAACCATACAAGTTGCCCTGTATTTAAAGTCACCCTGAACTGACAACGTGCCTTGTCTAATAAACTTAGAATTGCTCTAACTCTTATCTTTTCTGATAAGTTACTAGAGACACGCTGGTATTTCAAACACTATAAAATATGTCTATATTTTTGTGTGTCTCTAAACAGAATGGCCAAACCACTTTCAGGTCCATGACAGCCCAGATTACTGCTGGTTTATGTCCCATGGGGTTCCCAAGACCAACAAGTTCCTGATCACTTCCCTGTCTTATCAGACTCAAGGCATGACTAAAATATAAGCAGAACAGTCAGTTTACAGTAAGGAAAAATCCATCCTTTCCAAATAACCAGACCCAAAACATGCTGCATAACCCACAGCTCCAGCTACAACTGCAACATGCATTTCACAAAGTTGTCTTTCCTTACTTCCTTTCCTTTTGGAGGTTCACATTAGTTAATGAAATCTCTTTGTAACTGCAGCACTTTCATTCAGAAGGCATTGGGGAATTCTGACTTCACACTGGTTAAACAATTCACCGATTTGTTTACAGAAAACCTGTGCCAAATAGCTGGACTGTTGTCATGAATCTTCACCCAGATCTTTTTTATAGCAGTTACTGGAGTGTGATGTAAAATTAAATTAAACAGCATTGAATGAATTTCTACCAAAAGTAGAATGACAAATTCCATATTACATCCAGCAAATGAAATTTGGACAAACAGCTCTTTTTTGTGTGTGAAAGACAGTTTTTCACTGGGATTTACCACTGATTGCCACTGCATATCCCTGGGAAACACAGCTACTAGCAAATATTATTGTCCAGCTGTGTTTGTGGGCTCTGATGCAATACACAGGGAAGGACTAAAGACAGGTGAATTCTTCTGAAATCCCATTCTATTCTTGTCCATCTCTCTTCTCGTACTGAGTCATGCTTGCTATTATTTTTATGCAGAATTATCATGCTTGAGATCACGATAGTTTTCCGTGAAGAAATACTGATAAAACACAAATATTTGCAGTCCATGGCACTATAAGTAGCAGATTTAGATTAGAGGGATTAAAACAAATTTCCTCTAATAAAGACATATGACAGACCACCCCAAACTCTCTTCTCCCCTCAAATGAGAGGAGCACTTGGAAGAAGAGCACTCAGCCTTTCCCACACGGACTCTGGCGAGCAGGTATCACATTTCCCAAGGAGCAGGGCAGTTCCTGCAGGAGCTCAGAGCTGTAACTTTCCACTGCCCAGCCGGCTCCTCGCTGTGCCCCAGGCTGGCCTGACCTTTCCCAGTGCAGCCCCTCGCTTTGGGCCGTGCTCGTGCACATTCCAACAGCCAGGGTAAAACCGGGAGCGAAGCAGGTGAGACAGGGTAAGTGAAAATTTCAACAGGAGAGGAAATCGGGGAGTGAGGTGGTTTGCTACACAGTTCCTGCTGCAAATAAGTGAGACCCTGAGCAAGTTTGTAGTGAAGTTTGTGTTGGATTTACCATAAAGCAAGGAGAATCAGGCTCTTAGGCTGTTATTTTGTCACGGGCACAGACAACACTGGGAACAGGCATCTTTTCATCAAATCTCTGGCCTGACACATGTTGACCTGAAACTGATTTTGCAAACTGGGGACTAAATGCAAAGCCTCTGTTGCAAGGAGTAGCAATGGCTTTCCTCCACACAGCTTCTTTTAATAACCTCTAATGTTTTTTAAAAGACAACTTGAGGAGGAAGGATACACATAATTCTCCCTTTCCTGTTCTTCCTACCACCAAACTTTCTCTTTTGACCTGTAAGAAATCCAGCTCCTGCTCCCTGTCCTGCCAGACCCTCAGGGGCAGCAGCCAGCCTCTGCCTGGCACTGTTTGTACCATGCAGAGGGTTTTGCTCTCAAGTCCAGAACAAGACAATCAGATGTCTGCCTTGAAAAAATGCTCACTCCTTTGTCACCCTTCACCTTTCCTTATCTCACCTTCCAACATAAACCTTCCTCAGAAGCACAAAGGCCTGGACCCTTGAAGGGCTGAGCTCCTTTAAGGTTATAAACTCTAGGAGCAGAGAGAAGCCTGACTCCGAGTTAGCTGGGCTTTCAAGGCCAGCTGTCTGTTCCCTGTTGCCCTGGAACATGGAAAGTGGTGGCAGTGCCATAGGAGGCATGTGAAAGACCTGGCTGGGTAAGCAGGAACAGAAGCCATATGAGGTCAAAGGAGGAGCTTGGATCACTCCTGTACTGGTGCTAAAAGCAGGCTGTACAGTCAGTACAGAAGGCAGCAAAAAGAAACTGCAAGATTCACAGTGGAGGGATGGAGGAGTTTGCTCCTAATGTGCAGAGTATCAAGGAAGACATCAAGACAGAAAGGAGAGTTTGATGCAAGGTTTCGCAAGGCTGTCCCAAACTTGTTACGCCCTAGAGACATGGCTTTTGCTTAGTTTTATTGACAGTAGAAAAGTAACAGATTCATCTTTAGTGCTTTACCATGATCAGTGTGTTGCCTTCACTGTGTTCTCAGACACAGAACATAACCCTGAGAGATTAATTCCATGTGATTTTAGTTACAGCCATGAATGATTTACTCAGGGGGAACAGCATGAGACTTCCTGCAATCCAAGGCTCTGCCATCCCTTCTGTCCAACACAGTTCCTTCAGGATGAACAACACCTGCCAAAGCCCAGAGTTTTGTCTGTGGTGGAACCCTTGCATCCAGAACAACTTTCCTAGTTGTTTGTGATCCACAATAATGAATGGACTCTGTATCACCAAATTCAATGACTCCCATAACGCCCAGAAGCAGTAATTCTGTTCTAAGGGCATGTTTTCACCACTGATTGTAATTCCTACTTTATACCAGTATTATCCAATCAGCTCTCCTCCCAAGGGAGATTTTCCTTACCTTTTAACCTCATGACTAAATGATAGAAGGTATTAAAAGTCATTCCAATTGGCTCTTCATATCCTCCTGCAATATCTCACCTCATCTCCATCACGATGTCCTCTGAAGACAAAAAACCCCTGTGTGCTGACTAATCTAGGTCAGCAATTGGTGGCTGTTACTTCTTTTCTTGTCTCAGCAGGATGAAAGCTTGCTAAGAGCCATGAATCCTTCTGCAGGTGATTTTATGGCAATGGTGGACCTTGGAGCCCTGCTGCCACAATTAAAAAGAACCTGCCAGTTCCTGTCACAAAGAAATATTTGCTACCACATTGTCTTGAAATGAATCAACTCACCTGTGTTGGGAACAAAAGCAAGACAACTGTGCTCTGCATGGACAAAAGCCCATAAAGTATGGGATTTGTATAAAAACCTTACAGATATAGGTACACATGGCATATAGAAACTGTGGGACTTCTCCCAGTTCTACCCATGACAGCAAGATCGAAATGCAGAGGAACAGAAAACATATTTGGAATTTAGGAGAAACAAAATTATTTGTGAAAATCACTCCCCATTTGTATAAATTTGTTAAAAAAACATTGCTTGTAATTCACTTAGTAGGATCTACTAAAAAATGTTGGTATAAACCTGCAAATATTAGGTCATCCACAGCCATTTTCTCCTGATTCCAAGAAGGTACAGACAAAGTGTGTTTAGTATATTAAAGAAGATAAAAATCCGCTTCAAACCTAAGCAGCAGTTTCCAGCTTGCCCAGAGTAAAAGTGTGTTCTTTTCTTCCAGCAACAGAAAGTAGGTTAGATGTAAATTCCAGTCTACAATACTTCCCACTGGAGTGAATCTAACCCAAATTCACAGCCTTTTACAGATGACAAAGAGTGTGACAGTAGTAACAACAGTCATTAAAAAGGGAATAAGAAGGAAAATAGGAATCATGAGCTTCTTCTGGTTTAATCAATAAAAAAGTGAGATGTGCCAGAGTCTTATGGGAAGCATTTTCAGCCTTGCTCCTGATAGGAGCTGCGGACATGGAGCTGCAACAATTTTGCCACTCTCAGGCTGTCAGACACAACTTGATATCTTTCTACCAATAATATAAAAAAAACCAAACAAACCAAACCAAAACCTCGCAGCAAATTCCAGCAGACTTTGAAGGGAAATTGACTAAAGAAAAATTAACAGCTATAGACAGGAACAAGAATGTTGGAACCCAGCTGACTTCAAACAAATTACATGGACAATTATATGCTTCACTTGCGTGAGTCACTGCTCTGATCATAGTACCTGTACTGTTGCAATAATTAACTATTCCCCCCCCATGAAAATTCATGTTAACTGTGCACTTACTGTAGTTCATTTTCCCAGGTGTAACAATCAGTCACAAAAAAGGCATTTGCCTGCAAGAGTAGAAAAAATTGGAATATTAAAAAGCTGAGTATTTTAATACCTTTCTATATCATTGTACTTAATCTACCTGTTCATACTTGGATAAAATTCTGATTTTCTGAAAGCAATACTGGTTTTGCTTAAATTGATGTTTGCACTTTGAAGTACAATCTAAAATCAGACTCATTTACTGTATTGATTTTTGTACCTGTACTTGTAGCAGGTAACATGTTTTAATACATCATATGCACTTAGGTAATTCCAAATTAAAGTATTTTAATATCCCACCCATCCAACTTTTCAAAGTATATACAATTAGATCACTAACTGCATGTATCAAAACCAGCACAAAAAGATATTAGTGGTTGCTTATACAGTATTTTTAACCAAAAAATCTAAAAGCCCATTGCAAATGAGGAAAACACCTCCCTTCTGGACAGGGTAAACTGTGTTTTACTTGAAGCAGACCCAGAGAATCCTCATTTCTAGGCCAGGTGTCTCTCCCACAGGCTGCACTTCACCTGGGAATGAGTTCTTAAGCAAGTGAGGTATCGGGACCCTTGAACATGTTACTGAAGCACACAATATTCTAAACCATAAAGGAGCTTTTGTTGTGTTTTGGGGGCTGGTTTTTTTGTTGGGTTTTTTTTTCCTAATAACCTCTTAGATTTTTCTCCCTTTGGACAGAACAACTGTAACTAGAGAGACACTGGAGCGTTGGTGGATCTGCTCTTTATGCCCTTGAGAGATAAATAAGTAAAAAACAGCAAAGAAAGAACAAATAATATTTACAATCACAATGTACACCAAATGTACTAAACACTCCAGTGATAACACTGATGATCCTGAAACAACCAAGAATTGAGTGTGACATCTGAGCCTTATAAAAACCCCAGAAAATACAATAGTCTATTATGAAGCTGTAGGATACAAAGAGGTTTCAGCTCAAAGGCCTTATTTAACCCTGCACTGAGTTAGGCTGGAGTCTCCCATCCCAGCAGCTTTGTAACTCCAGGCTTAAGAAGGGAACAAGCATCAGAGAAAACTCATAAAGGAGAATGTGTTTGGGGAAGTTATATTTAATTATAAGTGATCATGACATATATTGTAATTAGGAACTATTATAGAAAGAGTAACAGGTCTAGACAAACCATGTTCACATTCGCAGCACACTCTACACCACCAGCTTGGACTGTTCCACTCTGTTAAAACATGAGTGACCTACCTGTAAAACAAAATGTTTTCAGAGTCTATAAAAATTGGGATAAAGTTATAGGGCACGGTTGATACGGCTGGGGTGGGAAAAGGGTTAATGCGTGAGTTAATTAGCACGTGTTTAACATTAGTTAGCCCTTAAAGACGTAAAACAACAAACAGCATGCTAGTCATTCACAGCGAGTTTCCTTCTTTTCCCACAGCGCACACTCGAGTCCGTCCCAACTCCGGCTCCGAGCAGCTCCCACCGGCACCAGTAGATGGCACAAAGCATTTATTTCACTGCATCCGTCACGAGAGTCACTGGAACGTCTCAGAGGCAGAGAATCACCCGTCAGCTTCAAAACAGCGCTGTGATACACCCCTCTAATGGAAGGTTACAGCCTTTAAATTAAGAGTTTGTTCTAAAAAAACTGAAAGTATAGATAGCACTGAACAAAAGTTATATGAGATACATGTAGATACATTGCATACCTTCACAGGTAAAAGTGAATATAGATAATGAGGAGAAACACCAGACATCAATTAACTACAGAAGTTGCTAAAATATCCTGTACCTTAGAAAAGAAGAAAATATATTAAAAGTATAGAAGAAATGCAAATCGGGTTAAAATCACCAAAAAAAGCACAATTATTTATTCTAGAACTAGATAAATATTTAAAAGAAATGACAAATAATCAAACCTGTCAAAACCTTTAAGAAAATTTGACAAGCGACGAAATATTTGTCTAAAGCAAAAAAAATTAAGAGTTTATGATCAATCATACACTATCATCTATGAAATCTACATGATTTTTAAGGAACAAGAAAAATAGACAGGAAAATGGGATTTATTATTTTAAAAAAAGAATATACACCCTCCTGGAACAGTTGCTTTGCTGTCACAAACATGTTGGAAAACCCCGGTTCCTAGAAAGGGGAAAAAAAAGGGAATTACACTGAAATACAGGGCTGGGGAAGCAGCTCATGTTCTGTAAAGCACATTTGCTCTTGTGCAGTTTTGACACAACTCCTGGAATACTACAGCAAGAAGAATCAGGCTGCCTGACTCCTTTTCAAGTTGCAAATATAACCTATAGCTACCTAATTATAGGATTTAATGATACTTAATTTTGTATTTTCAGAGAAATATTATGACATCACATCATTTTACAGGGCAAACCACTTAGCTTAATAGCTGCTATTCACTGCAGAAGCACACTTTAAAAGCTATGCAATCATATGGTAAATTATGCTCATATCTCCTGGTCAAATTACAGCTTAATAACACGAGAAAAACTGTAAATAACATGAAGCTTCATGGTTTAATTATTTGAATAGATAGTCGTGTATGAAATAATTATGAAAAATAAAGAAGCAGCCAGGTCTAATGGGCTGGAATATACAAGCAATGATGGTTTTCTGCATTAAACCAGGAGCTCCCGGACCAAAATGTTCATAGTAAGAACATCTTAACTTTTCCCTCCAGTCCAAGAAGGCTCAACAGGTTGATCTGAAAGGCAAATTTGCTTTGGGCAGGTTTGTTCTCTGCTGACCCAACCCAGGCTCTGCCACGTGCTCAGATGCGAGGCAAGGTGAGAGCAGGGAATATGGAGCCAGGAGTGGAAGAACTGTTCCACACCAAACCCTGATTATCCCAGATTAAGGTGTAAGGCCCAACTTAATTAAATTCGGGACAATTTAGTCCAGGATATTTGACAAGACAACGTTTGGATGGCAACCATTTTACAGATAAACTCAGAAATAATAGACATGCCCACCACAGTAAAGAAACCATATTAGCACAGCCACATGACAGAATGAAATTTAGTGTCACGTTCCCAAAGCAATGTGGTGACAACATCATTTTGCAGGGTAAATATCCCAGTTTTATTGCTGCTATGGACAGCTGGGCTGTTTGCCTTAATTCCTGGGCAGCTCAGATATCCACAAGGGTACCTAGGGGAAGGTGTCCCTGCCCAAGGCAAGGGCTTGGAACGAGATGGGCTTTAAAGCCCCTTCTCACTGCACATCACCTGAAAACTCACCATGGGAGACTCATGGAATGGAAATGCTCCTGCTCTGGAGGGCTGGTTTGCTGAGGAAGGCAGTGATAGCAGCCTTCACAGTTTTGATCACCCCACAAAGGGCTGAGGAGGGAATCAGAGATAAAGTGAACAGGAAGCCAAGGCAAATATCTATCTGTCTCCAGGACATGCGAATTCCCTCCTTCCTGAAGCTCTATGCTGCCTCTCCACCTGACTCACAGTTCCTCTGTAACACATTTCTGCTGAAATGGGCTGCACTGGGTATACCTGCTAGTAGGGCTGTTTATAGTAACCCACCTCCTTTTGATTTAAACATATTAGAGAATGACCATAGAAAAAGCTTAATTGGCAGTTCTGGCGAAAAAAAGAAAAAGTAGTAAGAAGGATTAGTCATGCCTGCAACCAAGATGGAACAGCACTGATAGTCCTTCGTGGTGGAACCAGGCAACAGTCACTGTGCTTGCCCTGGAGATAAGAGAAATGTGTTTGCAGACTCAGCAAACTGTCACTGCTCCTCTCCAAACCAGCATGAGGGTCACACAGGGCTGAGGTTTTGCTCCTAACCAGGCATCCTGTCAGTGGTGATTTCCTGAGGGGGACAGAAAGCAGAGCACAAACGAAACCAGACAAACTGGGCATCTTTAGGAGCCAAGCGAAGTGGTAGCAGTGGACATTTCTCTGATGGTTGCACCAAGAGCATCTTCATATCTCACAAAGATGTCCTTATAAACACAGAAATGGATTGGAGCATGGAAAACCTGAAAACACTTGGAGTATAGCAACACCTTTGCTAGGCCTGCTGTGGGATTATAAACCCAAATTTACAGGACAGACTTGGAATTTCATGGACCAGGATCCTAACACTGCTGAGAGAGAAGTGAATTGTAAAACATCAACATCCCTAACTTGGAAGCATAAGTTGGAATTTTGCATCACTAGTAATCTAAGGGCAGATTTGAAATAGGTGAATCTCCATAAACCAGAATTTTTTTCCTAACCCCACAAGGAGGCAACTGGGAGAAGGTTTGAACAAAAACCAAATCCCATTGTCAAAAGAAGGAGGAACATGCTGGATCTGAAACAGACCAAAAAGACAACCTCAGCAGGAGACAGGAGGAGGATTAACAAGTGAAATTGCTATTTGACAGTGAGTGTTGCTGAGATGGAAAACACAAAGGACTGGCTGACAAAAATAATCATTAAATTCACAAGTATTTTAGACACAAGATGATGGAATTGATGATTTATTTCAGCTCAGTAGCAAAATATTCTTGTTGTTGGCTGTTTAATTGCAAACCTGGTTGAACAGCCCCCTCCAGGACACAGAAATGTCATACATTAAGATTTAGAGGGAAGTTTTCTTTCAGTGCAAGTCATGCAACTACTATCCTCCCAAAACTTCAGTACAATTCTCTTTATTAACAAAAGAAATACGAGCTACATCACAAAGGGAAGTTAGTTTAAAAAAATAAAAGCTATTCTAGGTCTTTGAGGAGACTTTAGATGTTCCTTCTCCCAACGCTGGGAGACAGAAATAGGCATATTGAATTTGCAGATTGGTCAAGTTCCAAAAATTTTCCAAGGTCCTTAAAATTTTATTTTCTGAAGGCACAAAAGACACAGCCTTTATTGCTGCTGAAATTAGCTTCCCTGGGTCACAGACTACTATTCAAAGAGTGATTACAAACTAAAGAGCTTTTCTTCAGTCAAGGAAGGGAAATAAATGCCATACTTAGAGTATTTTAGCAACTCTTGCCACTGAGAACTTATTGTCTCAGAACAATGAAAATAAATGCAAAATAACTCAGTTGATAAATGCTGGCTACAATCTGCAGAGGAAAAACAACCACCCCAAAAGCAGAATAAAACCTATTTCTTTGGAGCCTTGCCAGCTTCTCCCTGAAACACACTGATTTTGGATGCCTTCCAAAGCCACCATCTCACCTGTTGTTGCAGTGGTCTTGGAGCAAACATGTTTGACTTCACAGTTTCAGGTCAAAAATATTTCTTCTGCAAGCATGAGCAAGCCAGAGTCCAGAGACTTAGCTCTCACTTTGGGGGGATGCTGAGAGACTTTTTCTCTACGCTATTTTCTGACTTGGTAAATTTTCTGAGGGGGATGTCATCAGTCTTTGGCTCTGAGTGTGCACTGCACCTTCAACCACCTGGGCCTAAAACTTGTGGTACCTTCAATCACAGGCAAAAAATTATAAATACAAATTATAGCTCAGAGGTAGAAACGATCTTCTTTTCCTCTTGTGGGTAGCAATTGCAAAGCTACAATTAACCTCAATTAATGGGAAGGGTAAACTTGCTAAAAAGAATATGCTGTTCAGGTGTTCTTAGTGAGAGCACTTGGCACTGCTTCATCTGTCTGTAACGGGGAGCTCTGCTGGGGTGAAAATTAAAGTGGCTAAAGTTTAATCCAAGTGCAAAGTAGGCTTTTTCCCCCTATAGAAAAAGCAATCCTGCTGCTAAAAGCTACCTGGAGAAGCTCAGAGTCTATTTGAATCCTGAGTGCATCTGTGCCCTGAGGAGCCTCCACTGAGACCCCCACGCCAAGCTCTGGCCACTGACACATTTCAGCTCAGGCCGAATTCCTTGGTTCTTCCCTGTGCTCTGTGCTCAGTCCTGCCCCTGCTGTGCCTGACTCAAGCAGACTCCCCGGATTCCTGACCTCCAGCCTGCCTCAGCACCACACATTGGTGTCATTTCTGACACAGTCATCACATTTCTGCTGGTCACTGGGCTGCACCCAGAACTTGTGAGTGCCACCAACCCTGCCCAGCTACTGGATAAGTGATTTTCTGCAACCCTTAGCTAAGGCAGCAGTGCAACGATTAAGCTTTTTCCACTTGCTCTCTCACTATTCCTTCCTCCTATTACAGGAAGAAATATTAAAAAGTGCCAACTTCCACTCCATCTACAAGATTGGTGGAACTGACAGAAAAAGATCAAGATCACTAGAGATAAAAAATTGGGGAAAACTACTAAATCCTGTACAGAACTGTCCCCTTCATGGTTTCTACTGTGTTAAGATCACTATTTCCAACCCATCATGTCTCCCTCACATCCCTTGGGATATATTTTATATTCTATATCCAGAAGCTATTTCCTATTGGCTTTCTAGCACTCCATGCATGCTATTTGTATGGGTTATGTATCTATCCCATAGACCAGCAATGTGTACCTTTAGTTTAATCTTTATGCTGTCGAGCCAGGCTGCTAATTACTTACATATACTAATGAACTTTAAAACAGTGCTGCCCAAAGTAGAATATGCTAGACCACGCATTGTAAAAAAAAAGTAAATTACATCCCTTGGAGTCAAAGGTTTTGACTTCATAATTTTAGATTCTTAAATTAAAACCTCCCTGTGCATCTGAAATTACTTGATGTGTATTTGAATGTAACTTGGCTTTTTAGCTGTTTACTTTTGAGGGGAGTTCATACTACCTTATGTTTCATACAATTGGCTCTGTGAAGGAGGGAGAGCAAACATCACATCACCACCTGAGATCAGGTGGCCTTTGGCTTGGGAATGTCCTCACCTAACCTAAAAAGGAAGGTACAGCAGAAGATCTGAGTAAGAGACTGAGAAGATAACAAGCTTCAAAAGCAAGAGGATACATTTCATTGTCTTATTTTCCCAAATTTTTTTGTATTTTTCTGAAATTCCCAAATTCCAGAAATATACATGTTCTGTACCCCCCTTCCCACTTAATCCTAGCTCCATAATCATCCCTACTGGAAGGGATGTTTTCTACAGCCACAGTGCTCCATATCCAGGTTAAAACTAATCACATTTGTCAGGTGAGATTTCAGTGCTGGCTTAAAGCATATGTGAAACTATGGCCTCGTTTATCAGCAAATTTTATCTAATTACCAGAAGCCACAAGGGATGATCCCGCTGCTGTAACATTTCACAGCTCCATTCCCAAACTTGATGGGTTGAGTTGTCCCCTTCCATCAGTCTTGTGACCCAAATACCAGCACACATGAACAAATTCCCATCCCCCTTGAGACCCAGTTTGTATCTGCAATGGGCTCCAGCTCACAAATTACTGCTGTTCTGCACAGTGAATTCTTAATAAAAACTTCTCCTGGTTTGGCAGCCCCGGACTTGTGTGCACCTCATTCCACCTGGGGTCAGGAGGCAGAGGGAGGTGTAGGATCAGGATGGGAAGATGCAAACCAATCCAGGCCCCTCTTGCAATGTTGTTCCCTGATCCCCACACTAGAGCAGCACAGCTGAGGAGATGCCTTTGTTCCCCACTTGGAAAATCTGTTCTATTGAGGATTTCAGAAAACAGAACCATTTCATTCCAGCTAAGCTCCCTAGCTTGGTTTGTGCTCCTCTGACAAGCCATTCATCTATCTCACATACACAAGGGTCCATATAGGAGAGGAAAAGCCTCGGTTCTGGACTACTTGGGAGACAACACAGGGCTTTTACAAGCCCTTATCACCCACCCAGCAGAGGAGAGCTGACAATGGCACATTTTCTTCTAGAACAATCTACTGCAGCCATTTCCCTCCTGCCAAGAAAACAACTGAACTATTCTGAAAGGTTAGAGATTGGACTACTCATTTAAAAGAGATGAAGAATAGATTTTAGTCTTCCCGTTATCTGTTTCCATGAGAAAATCTCCATGCTTGCCCCAGTGTTCCCCTTTTGTGTCTAGTCTAGACTATCATAATAGATCTGACAATTGTTTTTATTACATAACTTCAGGAAACAAACTCTGAGAATTTGGTTATTAGAAAAACTCTGCTTTGAATAAGATAGGACAATGTGTGGTTTTAAAAAACAAACGATGAATGCCTCTATTGTTGGTTTGCTTTCAAACTCAAATTCTCAGTCTAGAAAAAAAGCAAAAGCCATTAAATATCGTTTAGATTATGCCAAACAGTAATATCCATAGGAAGATTTCATTTTCCTACACTTCTTCCTGTGCATAAGGACATAGTGGGATTGCCAATGCATGGAAAAATAGGATTTGACCTTAAATTGCTGTCCCAAATGATAGTAAAATGATAATCCCAAACCAACAGTAGAGAAAATGGATCATCACCAAATCACCAAGGTAATCTATTAAATCATCAGGGCTGGACATCCTGTCAGTCACTCAGACCTGAAAACTCTGAAGTACTTGTATCATCCTTTGTCATTACTTGCTCCTCCAGGCTGGGTACCACCCATACTTCTCTGAGGAGTGAGGTGCAGCAAATCTCTGTAAAGCAGTTTTGTTGCATTCATGGCCATGACACTCCACTATTTACTGAAGAAATGCCCTCACTGTGCCTCTCAGCTGCACAGCAGACACAGGCAGCCTTACAAGGCATTTAGCATTAGAAATAAGGCTGATTTAGATGTGGTTTCTGCTAAGAACCTTTATATTCAACTATTTTTGGTGCTATTTTGACTTCCTCCACAGTTCAACCTTCCAGATTATTTCTCTGTCTTGCTTTTCACTTGGAAGGGATGGAAAACCTTGTTAGTGGTGTTAAATGGAACCGAGATTCCTGCTAATGGATTATTGATCATACTTGAGTGATCTTTAGTGTCACAAGCAGAATGCCTTTCTCCCCTCTGTATAAGAAACTAATATTAAAAATATTAGCATTCCATGCTGATTATTTTCATGAGGGGAAGCATTAAGCACAAAGCTCATCTCTGCTATAAAAGGAGGTGGCATCTCTATTTTTAACCAAAGATTTTATAGGGTATTTCATCAAACTCAGGGGGCCTCTTCACAAAAAAAAAAAAAAAAAAAAAAAAAGTATAAAAGTTCTCCATTACTCGGCCATAACCACGAGCTTGTTTGGCTGAAACACAACACAAAGTAATTTGCTACCTCCCCACAATACCAATTTTAAACAGAGCAAGAATGAAGGACTTGGCAGATGAAAAGTGCAATCTTATTTCATGTACATTGTCCTAGAAACGTTTCTCTGCTTTGTGGGTTGTATCTAACAGGCCTCTTGAAACTGACCCAAAGTCCTTTTCCATCTACAATCCAGGACATCTTAGATAGATTTGAGTTTAAGGCTAATTTGCTGTTAGGTGGCATCTAACTAAAGCATAACATTTCTTTCTTACAGCTGGAGTCAAATGCCAAGATTTTACTTTTACTTTTTATAAAGTCAGTTTTCAGAAATAACTTGGGCAACAGGCTGGTCAAAAAATCATATGTAAACATAGATCTTCATCTAAGATCCTGCCAGGGCAAAAAGCATCAAACTGGAAACCCTATGAATAAGTACCCCCTGTTTTCAACTAAGTTTGTAATGGGGTTAGAATGGTTAAAGGCACCCCAGGTTTGCATCTGCACAGCGCTGTCACACTGTGCAAATCCAGCCTTTCAGTCTGGCCCAGACAGCTTCCTGGAACACTCGGAGCACAACACATGCTTCTAATTACCCATTTTCTCTGTGCAGGCAGTTCTCAAGACCTGCATTTCCCAAATGGTTGAAGTTTAATTCCCCAGGAAGAAAATACATGCAGCACCTTTGCTGCAGTCCTAGAAGGAAAGAGCAAATGCCAAAAGGCCTGTCCATCCACACAGACAAATTGGTCACCTACACCAGCACCTTTCACGTTTTGGCAAGTAACTTGGAGGTATTTGGACCCAATCGTTCCTTGCAGGGGGAAGTGGAGTTGACTGTTGCCATGGAAGGTGTTGCTGACATGCCCCTCGGAGGTGTGGTGACCTCTGTGACACAAGGAATGTGTGGCAGCTTCTGTGGCCCTGCTTAGTCTGTGATGCCAAGTTTCTCATTCTACCCCGCCTACAAAACTGCTTATTGCTACCTGAACGCACAGCTTGCAGGGATGCTCCCATAAAATCAAATTCTCCAAAGGATGCTCGCAGGGGAGAAAGGATTCTAAGGATAGAAATACTTTTTTTTTTTTTTTTAGTTCTAATTTTCCCTTCACAGTGGAAAAGACGAGCCACAAAGGAACATGATCAAAGACTAAGTTTAGTCACAGGTATGACAGAAGAGAGCAGCAGTTTAAAAATACAGCTTGCCAAAGGCTGAACAATAATTTATGGACTGAAATAGATAAATGAGTGAAAAAACAAGCAAAGCTTAAACACAAAAAACCCCCTCATATCTAAAATCAAGGGGTTCACTGTTAAAACATGAAAAATATTAACTAAGAATCCTAATGAATTGGAAGTTGATTGTGTACATACTATGCACATGCAAAAAGCTGCAAGCTCATCTTCAAAAAGCTTGGGACGAATGTGAGAGCTTTTCCTTCAGGACAGTGGTATTTGCCCAAAACTAAAAGCTTCATTTTCTTCAAAACTGTTTCTTAGTATCACCTCGCCAAGAAAAACCTAAATAGTGATTTGGTTTCTACTCCTTCCATCCTTCTACCTCTTTCTTTTCCCAACATAAAAAAAAAGATGTTGCTGATTTCCAAAATGAGCAAGCTAAAGGAGCTTGTTTTGGAATTATAGCCCCACGCTCATCACTTGGGGAATACATTTCAATTTCAAGGCTGTTCACTATAGAACTAGGAAGGGATAGCCAAGCTGTACACATGACAGGATGGAAGGTAAAGGCAATGCATTAAAAACACCTGGAACTGCTGAGGGACATTAGAATTTGGGCTGTCATAAAGCTGACACTGGACTGAGATAAATCAGTTATAAAACAGTCTCACTTGCAGTTATAACCTGTATTTTATCCTGATGTGTTTATGAATTTGGGAGCCACTAAAGCCACTGATTCTCATGGCAGTGACACCTATCACACTCACATTAATACCCTGGCACTTGTATCCTGTGTGATCCACAAGGCCAGCTACAGAAGGATGCAAGAGGCTGACTGTTACTCCAGAAGGGGCATTACTGTTACCTCTGGATATAATTAGGGTATTTTCAGTTTAAATCGGATTAATGACTGAAAGTTATCACATGCCTACTAAATCATAGAGAGGACAGGGCTTCACCAATCTTGTAAATATCAACAATTTACTAAATACAAAACAATCATCTTTAGTGGAGCTATTCCTCAATTGCCATCTGGAGTTATTTTACTTGTTAGAGAGAGAAGATTATTGTCTCAAAAGCTGAAAGGTTAAGTAACGCCCCAAATAAAGATGTTATCACAATGAAGTTAGTGGTTCCATTTTAAATACAAAGTGGACCTAAGTAACTGGCAATTGCCCAGAGACAATTGTTAGATTTAACGCTGTGTAAAGTTTATTGGGGAGAATCAATAGTCTCTGCCCATGGCATTTGGAGCACTGACACTACAGAATATTTTATCTCGGATTCCTGAATTTTACAGATTGATGGTTATTTCGGAACACAAATCCTACTACCTTTCCTTAAAAAAACTAAACTGTTAAAGGTCCTTTAAAAGTTGCAATGGGTTAGACAAAAAAAAAAAAGCTAAGAAACTGTATCAAAAGCAGGTATTAAAAAAAAAAATAACACACAAAAGCAAAAAAAACCCCCAACACTTCCAGAACTAATGAATGTTTCAGAGGTGACCAAATCTGTTTTAACAAAAGGGTGACAACTTGGGGGTTGCCTCCTTGCAAGATTTTATTGACATGGCTTTATGGCAGTCCCTGTGTCAGCAGAACAGCTCTGCTGGGACACACAGCAGACTTCACACCATCTTCCTGACAGTCACAGCATCATAGAAAATGGTTCACAGCTGCAGATTCGAGAATTGTTCCTAGAGCTGAGCCTAACAGAATTTGTGCCAAGTTTATCACAGTTAAACAGTTCTTGAAGAACAGCTGATTTCTCTTAAGTTATGACTATTACTTTAGAGCTATATCATGCAAAAGGAGTATTTATATCGCACTGTGCTCTCTTGTTTACATAGTTAAAGACTTCTTTCTGTAAAAATTTTATAAACTCACTTATTTGAACTTTACTAGAGGAAGGGGGAAATTTCTTACCTTTGTCTTCTGACCTCATTTCAGCATCAACACAATTCACATGAATATGGCAAGCAAGATTTGGCTAACAGAAGAATTCAGTTATCAGTGAGACACCAAAATCTTTAAAAGACTGCAGATGGAGAATTTGTTCCCTGTAATATTGTTTTTTCTCAGTTCCTTCTTAGAATGTTTTTCATGGATTTGTACATACAGTGAAGTTATTCTACAGTTTGAAGTTTTATGCCTAAACCTTTCTTAGAGCTACTTATCTCAAAATATTCATCAACTGATTAACAGTTCATCACTTTAGGAAGTTTATTGATGAATATATCCCTATCTGGCTTTTCCTCAGTCATGTTTTATACATTTCATACCTTTACTCTCTCAAGTGTTAATCACCAATTGTCTCTGAAATTGTCTCCATCTGTTTAAAACACATTGATAATGAGATACCCAGGTTCAGTTTCTATGAAGGCTCTTGAAATTACTTTAGGCCACTACCCTGCTGTTGTTCCAAGCAATGCCCACGGAAACTCCCTAATTATGTTGTCCTTTCCTTTGCCCTGTCACCAAGAAAAGCAATATTTAATTTGCTCTCCACTTTCTCCCTCAGCTCTATTTTCAAAGTTTTCCCTTGGACTGAACTTATTTTTTTTCCCTCAAGGACACACCAGTTTTTATTTCTCCTCTCCACTCAGTTACATTCAATTTCCTGTTTCCAAGATTTTTAGATTATGTTGTATTATTTCTTCCTACTTGTGTTTGTAATACCTGTCTTATGATCATCTGCAAATGCTGTTAATATTCTTCTTACATCCAGCCTCTCTGAAATCATTGATCTGGGACATTCATCAAAACAGACAGTTGCTTTCTTCTAAAGAATAAATGAAATGAAATGCAAAATTTGTTTGGCCAAAGACACGGTAAAGGTGGTGTCAAACAAAAGTAATTAAAGAATAAAAAAGTACATTAGAAGCTCTCCTAAAGGAAAAATAAAACAATTAAGAATGGCAGCAGATGCTCAATGAGAAGAGGGATGCTCAGGCAGGATTAGTTCTGCCATTTCTAGAATGACATGAAGCAAGAATGGAAGGACAGAACAAATTCTCTGCATTCCTTTCATTAGCCAAACATATTTCCTTGGTCCTACCATGTCAATAATCCCAGAACAAAGTGGGACAGCTGCAGGAGAAAGTGGAAACTACAAGGCATCTTTCCCTGCTTTGAGAAGAAAGCTCTGGCGACAGACACAGCGTGGTAAAGCGAAAACTCAGGACACGCCCCCCATAAAGGCATGGATGGGGAAAGGGCCTTTCCTGAAGGATGAGGTGGAAGCTGGAGCTGGTTACAATGACACTCAACATTAACAGATCGTTTCAGTAGTGTGTTGCCCAGACATCCTTGAAAATTTACAGCTGGCAATTTCCTGTGAATGCCTCATTCCTTTCACTTCAGCCTCACTCAACACCTGCCTTCTCTTTGCCTTATTTCCCCAGCTCTATTTTATTCTCTTCCCTGGTCTTTCCATTTACAGGTCCTACTTCACCAGCCAAGAAATTATGACACCAACTTCATATTTTTCTCTTATTTGTATGCCTCCTCCCTCTATCAGAACCTCAGCTTTCCCAGATGCACAACCCATAATGCTAGCACACCACCCAAGCAAATCATTCTGGTTCTGAAAAACCAAATTGACCATAGCTAAAGGAGATGATCTGCTAAAGCAAATTTAGAGGAAGAGTGTCCAAAAACAAACTCGAAAAAGCTTTAAAGAGTTAAAAAACCCTGCATAACTGGTAAAAGGAAGAACTGTCTAACTTCAGGGGGAAAGTTAATAAGCACTGCTTGCCTATTCACATAATCTTTACTTTGTGATACTCTCAGACCTTGGTGGCCCATCCCATAACCCATGAACAACGTGCACAGGGATTAAACAAGTATTCAAAATATACGAGCCCCAAAAAATTGTGGAGCCCTTGTGAAGGACAAATAGACCACAAAAATCTTAGTTACTTAATTCTGCCTGTACCCACTCCCTGCTTTGGTTTGTGCTATTGGGTCTCCCCTCACCCATTTGTTTTCCAGGCTGAAGAAGGCTAGCTCCCTCAGTCCCTTCTCCACCTTGACAATGGGCTCTGTTGGACTTGCATAGGGTTTTTCCACATCTTTCTTGTGGTGATGGACCAAAATCCAGGCATGGTGTGCCAGATGAAGCTGCTGAGTGACCAGCAGAGAGAAAGAATCACTTCATTTGATATCCTGGTTATGTTCCTTTTGATCCAGCCTAGTGTGCAGTTAGCTTTTATCACTACCAGGCCACACTGCTGACCTGAAACCCAAGCAAATTTTTCTATTGATTCCAGCAAGGCCAAAATACCAGACTGAACATCTAATAAAGGAGCCATCAGACAGGGAACAGTGGCAACAAAACAGCAAGCACAAGCTTACAACAACTCCTGTTAGCATGTGTGGGAGAAGAGTTGTGATCAGATACACCCGCCCTGCTAAAACAGCTGCTTTTTACTGACTGCCCCGAGTTTCTGAACCAGCCTTCACCTGGCTCCTTAGAGAAGGGACATGGGAAGAATTCAGTTTTCCCAGACCACAGCTTGCAGGAAGAAAAGAAGGCTATTTAAAAAAAAAAAAAAAGTGTTATTTGAGATAACAGTGATGAGGCAGAAACTCTCCCCTACCCAAGCACAGGATTTAGCAAACAAACTGGCAGAGCCAACCCCTGCTGTGTTTGTTACTCCTGCAATTTATTAAAACCACATTGCAATCTGGGGCATTACCAACACCTGATGAAATTGTGAAGCTGCATTAACTCCCAAAATAACTAACATTCATTTAACAAACTGATCTAAAGATTTAAACGTTTGTCTCTTACACACATATGCACACAAAGAAAATAGAAGTGAACTTTCTGCACAAGCAGAAGGAGTTAAAAGAATCTGACTTTTTGGTCTCTTACATCAGTTTGTTTTGAACACCAGAGCTAGCCAGAACATCAAAACACACATAGGAGCTGTTTATTCTAAGTGCTAGAGTTACAGCCCTGCTTTTAACCCACCAGCAGCTTGCTATGCTGTCCATTCTACTGGAATCACTTTCAAATTCAATCCCAGCAGCTCCAGTGCTATCTTCAATTACAGTCACTCTGCAAAGGCCAACCCACCAGAGCAAGACAAACAAGCTGAATTAAACAAAGCACTGTTACCACCCTGCCACAGATGTTCACAGGATGCAGTTCCTATTAGGCATGATAAAAAATAAAAGAGACCATGCACATTCCAGCTCTGCAAGCTTTAAATACTGCAGAAAGTTTTCCAAGAAACTTAACTGAGGAATTAATGCAGCAATACATCACATTAAGCCAGTATTACATCACACGAGATCTGATTTGGCACCGCACCGTCTTGCATCCTCTGAGATTCTGCCCAAAACACAAATGTGTATTTTAATACAAGATTCCCCCAGCTTTGTCCCAGAAACAAAGTAAAGAAACCACATAACACACACCCACAAAACGAAGATTGAGGAACTGGAATCCCCATAGCACTTCTGGAATCGGTCAGGCAATCACAACAGTGTAAGTATGTGTAATTGCATTTATTTGTTCAAGTATCTTATGGTTTTCATTGCACTGGCAGTCTTTTGGGGATAACTACAGATGCCTAACTTTAAACTGTTGCATTCCACAGAAGGTACAGATTAAAAAAATCATATGGAAAAAGTACAGGTTTTGAGCCCCATCCAGCAGCTACATGGCTGAGCACACACTATATGTAAAGTCAGAAAGCCAACAAAGGCTTCAAAAACGTAGTCAAGTGTCCTTCTTATGACTTATTAGCACCAGCACAGCACCTGCCTGCTTCACACCAGTTGTAATTTAGCCACCACCCTTGAGCAGTCTACACATCACAAAACACTATCTTTTTTTTCCTTTTAAAACTGTGCAAAAGTCCTGAAGCATCCCTCCCATACTCCCAGCCACAGCACAGGTGAACACCACCTCAACAAAGCTATAGAGAAATTTTCCTTTGGAAACCACCCAGAGGACATTCTACAAATCAAAAGTATCACTGCTATAACAAGTTCCATTGACCAGTGTAATACCATCTCAAAAACAAAGTAACTGCTTCAAGTGAAGTGATGAAAAAGAAAGCTTGTTCCTAGAAAGGTATTTAAATACTTCCTAGTTGTAGCCTCCTCGTAGAAATGAGTTGTAAGTTTCCATAGCTATGGCTTTTTCAGGTAAGGAGGTAAGACTGAAGAAACGTATATGTGGGTACAGAGTACATTGCCTGGTAGGAGCTTTTCCATATGAAAATTGGCAAGCACGTTCTCTGTCCCTGCAGCCATGAGATGACCAACCATAGCTTGCTGAGCTTCTGTCTCCACAGAAAAGCCCCAAGATCACTCCTGTTCCCATCTGGTTACCCAATACGCCTCACACAGCCCTCGAGTTCGATAAATCTAAAGCCAGCCTTGCCTGAAGCACACTTTGGAGGGCAGCTGCAAGGGGCTGCTGCAGGCAGCTACACACCCCATGGACAGAGGCATCATAGAGGATGGGACACACACCTCGCTTGTAATCTGCACAGGCTTTGGTGGAGCACAGGACTGCTGGGGTAAGGGACAGAAAGCACCCACCGAGGGCTGGTGCTCCTGTTGCTCACAGGGCCCACTCTACAGCTGGGATACTCTACTCTATTCCATTCCCTCCTTGAGAGAAAGACCTGTGGGGTAATGCCCGCCATTGCCACGCAGCCCTCAGAGAGGGTGCCCCCATCTCCTCGCTGCACTCCCTCGGAAACAGCCCCTCAGCACGAACAGAATGGTGCTCGAACCCCTTCCCCTCACGGGCCAATTCCACGAACCACCTACCCTCCCGGGCGAGCCCCCCCACCCCCCGAGTCCCTTCACCTCACTAAGCAGAGCCCCGCGAACCCCTTCACCTCACTGAGGAAAGCCCCCCCGAGTCCCTCCACCTCACACGGAGCAGCCCCCTCGAGCCCGAGCCCCTTCCCCTCACGGACCGCCCGCCCCGCTCCCGCCATTGCGCCTCAGGCACGCGCCCGGGGACGCCCAACGGCCGCGCTTTTCCCACCCCCTCCCGCCGCAGCCCCGAAAGCCGCGCTCAGACGCGCGCGTCACTCCGCCACCGCCGCCTGCCAATGAGAGTGCGGCCAAGCCTGCGCCCGCGCTTTGTGAACATGGAGGCGGGGCCTGTTTGAGTGACAGCGCGGCTCGGCCTATCGGAGAGCGGCTTCCCCCCCCTTAGCGCGCAAAGCGCTGCTGGAGAGGGGGCGGGTCCCCTCTGCTCATCCCCCCCCTGCCGCCGCTCGCCCCCCCCGCCCATCGGAGCCTCGCAGCGGATTGACGGCCATCCCTACCAATCAGCGTGGCGGCCGCCTTCGCGGCGGCACATCCCGGGACCAATGGGAGCGGCGGCTGGGCGGGGCCCCCGAGGTTTCCAAACGCTCCGCGGCGCCATGGGCTGAAAACTAAACCGAGATGGAATCTCCCAGTCTGAACCGGTTTGAGCCGGTTCCGAGCCTGTGGCATTAGGAGGGGGAGACGCGCCGCGCTCAGTCCCCGTCGCCGCCGCCGCGTGTGTGACCTGCTCGTAGGGGACCCGCAGCTGAGGGGGCGAAGTTTAGGGCGAGCCGCGGGGGGGGCGGCGGGAATGGGGGCAAACTGAGCGTCGGGCGGGGAGGGCGGCAGCCGCAGGGGCAGCGAGAGCCGGCGGGGCCGGGCCTGGGCGGCGCGGGAGGCGCAGCCGGGTAGATCCCCCCGCACCAGCGAGGCCGGAGTGCCGCGCCGGCCGCTTTCCCGGGGCTGAGGGGAAGGCGCGGAGCTGAGCGCGGAGCCCCGGGGGCCGCTGCGGGCGCCTGGTGCAGCCAGGCCGGGCACGCTGCAAGGGGAGGAGTGGCGCCACTAACCCCGACCCACCACCGAGGAAGCAGCGCTCGCCTTCCCCCCCACCTCCTGCCGTGGTGGTTTTTTCACTCCTTCCACGCTGTTGTTTTTTTTTTTTCCTCCTTCCGTATTTTTTTCTTTTTTTCTTTTTTTTTTTTTGGGAGGGGGTTATTTTTGGTGGTATTTTTTTATTTTATTTTTTTTTTTCTTGTGGCGTGTGGTGGTTAGAAACTTGGCTCGCTCGCCCCTACTTTCTGAAGGAAGAGGCTGTGAGAAACCCCTAGGTAAGCGAGGGTTGTTGGGGGGGCCGCGATGGGTAACACGGAGGGGGCAGAGGGAGGTATTTTGGGGGGCAGAACGGGGGGATGTGCCCGTGCAGAGGGGCACAGAGCCTGGCCTGTGCTAGGAGGGATGCGATGGAGCCCGTGGAGAAGCCCTCAGGGGCGGGGGTGCGCTTGGAGGGGGTTTGGGGTACGAGCATCCCCGGCCTGGCCGAGCGCAGCCACGGATGCTGCGGGGGATGCTCCTCATTAGGAGAGGGCCAGGCAGGCTGGGATCGGGTACGGGCAAATCCAGCGACATAATCTGTAAATTATTAGGAGTGGAAGTTTCCAGAAATATTTTTTTGTGTGTGTGTGTGTGTCTGTGCAGCAGTATTGAAACGTCCGCCTGGATCACGTGGGGAGCCCTGTATAGAGCGCAGGGCTGGAGCCCAGGGGAGGAGGAGGAGGGAGGGGCTGCGGGGCCACCGCGCTCCGCAGGGCCCCGGCCCGCCCGACCCACCGCCCGGGCCCGCTCCCCGCCGGGAACCGGGGCCCTGCCGGCTCGAGCCGGGAGCCAGAGGGGCTGCCCGAGAGCCGGGGCGCTGCCCGCCTGCCGGGGCGCTGCGGCAGGAGCCGGGGAAGGGCCGCCGCGCTGGGTGGGTGTGAGTTATTTCCAGCCGAAAATGAACGCTCCGGGGTATCGGGCAAATGTTACTTAATCCGTCTCGTCCTTCTTCTTCACGTGTGTGTGAAGGAGCGAAGGGAAGGGGCGGTTTCGTTGCCATTGCTGGTGTGTGGAGTGTGATGCGAACGCGTTTGTCGTGCGCTGCGTTTCAGAGCCACTTACCCCTCCTGGGTGGGATTTACAAGTGATGCAGCTAATTCCTTGGAAGAGGGAGGCAATTCATTTGCATTGCGTGCTTAGAAATGGAGCACAGTGACTCTCCCAGGGTGGGTTTGGTTTTTTTTTTTAGTCGCTGCCCCCAATGAGCTTTAAGTTTCTGGGTTAAAGGTACTGTAGGACTTATGGTAAATGCTGAACATTTCTTACTATTAAGTGCCTGCTGTTATTCCTGTCTGCTACATGCCAAAATGAATCGGGTCTACCACAACAAGCTAACTGTTGTGTTAAAGGTCCAGGGTCATCGAGAGTTGGGATAACTGTGTAAACAGTGCTGTAAATGCAGTTCTTTTGACCTTCGGTAGATGTCACATTCTTGCTGTGTTGTAGTTCAGATTTTTTGCTGGTTTGGTTTTTATTTTATATTTTTTTTTACTTTTTTGTTTCTGTTTGCCTATTTATTGAAGGACTGGTCAGTGGTGGTTCTTGGAGCTGAGACTTAAACCTATTCTGGAGTTCAGGCATGATGGGGGAGGGAAAAGTGTAGGAGTACAGTAAATCAGAGATTATGAGCTTCATGTGGGTACAGTGTTAGGAGTGGGAGATCGAGTTGGTTGCAGGTGGTGGTGGCCACAAAGCCGCCATTTCTGTGTTTCGGCTGCCGAAGTAGGTAGGTCATTTTGAAGATAATGCTGGGAGTGGCAAAGGGCCCTATTCAAAACATTTCCTTTCTGCTTCCATGTGTTGAATAACTTCTCTTGGTCACGCTGCTCCTCCTTGGCGCTCTTGGGGCTGCCTGAAAACCACCGAGGGAGGTTTAGGTCTGAAATGAATGGCCCTACCTGAGGGGCGACTGGCTCACGATATTTATTGTAGTTTGGAAACCGCTTTCCCGGCTCGACTCATACATGGAGGCCAGATGTGGACAAAAAGGGGCGTGCCTGGGAGCACGGGTGGCAGGGGGAGCATTAACTGCTCTGAGCCTCTTCATGGGTGCATTTTCCTTCTAGTGGTGCTGCTCACTGCCCCTCATTTGCCAAGTGGCATTTTCAGCGTCCTCCTGAGCCAAAAGAATGAAATGAAGAATGAAGTCAGCCTTTTCTCCTGCTGCTGTGTTTCTTGCTTCCAAACTTAACATGGCAATTTTGAAAATGCTAGGAGTTGAAGGAAGAGACATGGAGTGTTAATTTATTTATTTAGTTCTCTACTTGGTGTTTATTTTCTCCTGGTTTTGCAGGTATGTGTTTTAAAAAGACTTGACTGGATGTTAAGATGAAGCCCTTAAAGGGGTTGTGTTAGTGTAGCAATACTGAGTTTTCTACTTAAAAATCCAATTAGAATATTTGGGTTTGAAGCTATTTTTATATATAGAAGTAAAAGAAATTACTTAATGCTGCTTGCATATACATATTTCTAAACAAAAGATTTCCCTTGTCTGGATGCTACTGTAAAACTTTCACTTAATTAGTAATTACTCGGGTTGAGGTGCAGGTTTGTCTTGCTCCTTGCTTTTGAGTATGGCTTAAATACATAAAGTATGAAACAAATTCTTCCTTATACATGGAGTTTAGTGAGAGCAAATATGACGGTATGGGGTGTGTTCCTGGAAGAGTTTCAGGTTGCATCTTTCGGAGTATGCAGATGGCTCTGGTGTAACTTTTTGATTGATCTTGCACTTGCCCAGACTTCTGGCTGTTTGTTAAGTGGGCAGTTTTATGTGAGAATTGTAGGTTTACAGGGGTTAGAAAAGGACAGTGAGTGGCACAGAGGTGCTGTAGATGGCAGGATGGGAATATGTGTTAGAATTGCCATTTGCTGTGAGAACAGGGCAATAAACTCGATTAGGTGTTTCCAACGTGGAGTAGGGAGGGTGGTGTGAAAAAGGTAGAGTATAACTTACCATCAAAAATTCTGTGGCTTCTGGCTTGGTTTCCTGCTTTTCACAAATGTCTTTATCTTGCACCAGTCTCTGGCTGGTGAAGAATCTTACGTGCACACCCCACCTGACTCCCTTTGCATAATATCAAGGCTGCTCTATCTAGGACAAAGAGTTAATGCATGTGTCCCTGGGTTTAGGGGACCTGAAACCTCCAGTGGAATTCCATTTCGGTTTGAGGTGATCTCACATGGCACGCAGAGTAACGTGCTGATTGAACAGTCCCCTTTGCTTCATGTTCTCAAAGTGCCTTCAGTCAACTTAGTTTCAGTGGTAATTTTTTTTGACTTGGATGTGGTTAACTTGTAAGGTGGTTTTCTTTTTTTCCCCAACTATTTGAAAAATGCCCTGTGGCTAATTTCTTGCTCTGTGTGTAGATCACGTTTCACCTCCATACCTAAGTGTTTAAAAGCTTTTGGAACTGAATCTTCTGAATGTGCGTGTTGGCCTTGGGAACTCGATACTCAGCTGAGATTGCCAGTATGGGTTTTGGTTGTAGTGACACGAGGCTTTTCGACCAGCAAACATGTAGGGGTTGATACCTGCTTTGAAATAAGTCCCAGGGTGCTGGTAAACACAGCCCATTCTCTAGTCAGACTCTTATGTGTTTTACCTGTTGAAGACCCTGAGAGTTGAGCTGGGGTAGTGATGGGTGAATTTTTCAGGGGGAGAAAAAGAAAAGTTTGTCATGGTATGTGCCCCACAATCAAAGCAGTGCTGTTACTGCTAACATAAGCATCTTGTTTCAATGAGACAAATGAGCTAAGTTGAAGCGCTTGCTTTGCAGCTGCATCTGATAATAATTTCTTACTATTTGATCAATTTTTTAAAATTTATTTTGCAGTAATCTATGCCAGCAATTATGACAATGTTAGCAGACCATGCAGCTCGTCAGCTGCTGGATTTTAACCAGAAACTGGATATCAATCTCTTGGACAATGTGGTGAACTGCTTGTACCATGGAGAAGGTGCACAGGTAAGGTGGCCTTGGAACATTTATTGACCATGTTTAACCTTACAGCAAATCAGCTGAGCAAAATCAATTCACTTCAGTAACAATTAGTAATATTAGTGAATTCACTGGGCTAGTGACTGGAATATCACTGGCAGTCACATGAAATGTGAATTCACATTGAAATGACACTTGGAGAAATGTTTATTTGGTGTGTCATTTTTAGCTTGCCTTCTGTTGAGAATTATTAGCAAATATGATTTGGTAAGGACACTTGGTGCAGCTCACCTTTTCTGACTTAGTTCTTCAGGAAGGTCTGAGCTACCCATTACTTCTTATCATGGACAGAATTATGAAGCCATAAATGTAATGTTTGCTTCAGAGAAGAATTGTACTTGAAAGAAAAATCTTAGTGGTGCTATTACTGTGGTTGTATTTATAAAGAAGCATGTAATGCATATTTAATAGAAGAGTTTGTTTCCTTCTTGTGTCTGTTTTTTTTTTCCCCATTACAGTTTGCACAGATTCTTCTTGCATTCTTTCCTTTGGACTTAGTGCAGACTGTGAAGTATTAAGTTGAAACGGAAGGACTGTGCATTTGTGTGTTTGCATATATTGCCTTGAAAGTGAATCTTGTATTGCTTTTATCTTTTTCTTGAACTTCTTTGCAAACAAGACTTAAATGTTGAGAGCAAGTATTGCTACAAAGGGTGTTGGCATAGTTCCTCTTCTGGCAGATTTTAATTGTTCAGGCTCAACAAATGGGGAGTTTCAGTGTCAGACATCTCTTACTAAGATAGTCTTGCACAACAATAATTGAATTAAATGGGACAAAGTAGCTGATGCTTTTCTGTTCTTTCAATAATAGAATAAACAATGATATACTTGCATATACTTGCTCTGTGTATCTCTTTAGGGAAAAAAAAAGCTTTTGTAAAGCTTATTAATGTGAATTCCAGTTAGTTTTGAAATACCATGTTGTTTTTTGAAATATATGCACTTTGAGTGTGCTAAATTCAAATAGTTGTTGCTGTAGTTTTTAAGTGCTTGAATGACAGAAAACTCCTTGTAGCTTTTGCCTTAAAAGTATGGACATCTGTGGCACTTGTTTTGTGATCTTTTACTGCCCTGCAAAACAGGTGATGCTTGTAATGTTGTTTGGTTTGAAAAGAGTTGAAAAAGTTGGGAAGGTTTATAAGGAAAATAAAGGCTTAACACTAAATACTGTGATCAAATTGCCATTGTTCTGGCATTAGGAGAAGTTGCTTCACTTCAAACATCTGGGAAAAGTCTCTAGTATTTAGAAAATCAATGCAATAAGATGCAAAAATTTAAGAGGTGGTGTTTAACTGGCAAAAGTGAATTATGATATAAACTTGTTTAACGACATGTAGTTACACGTCACCTCAATGAAACTTTGGTCAGCTATTTTAGTACCTTTCCAAACTGGAGACATTTCAGGGAGCCTGAGCTTTTCCCTCTTCCAGGAGGTTAAAAAAGGCAGGAAAAATGATTGTCAGTGGAGTCTGACAGCTCAAGTCCTTTACTGAAGGGTGACAGGAATAACAGGAGTTGAGGAAACGAAATATTAAAATTGGGAGATTACTAGTGGTTTTCCTGGAATAGGTCAGGGTAATGTCAGGGTAAAACAGGTTTAGAATGCAACCTGAATGGCCTGTGCTGAACTTGCTTTCAGATTCACCTGTCTCCTCCTTCTGCTTAGTTCTTATCTCTGCTTGCAAAACTGTTATCTGCTGATCTATATTAGGCAAGAAAGAAGCTATTTTCTGTCCTGGAGATTTAATTTTTTTTCTCTTAGCTTTTTTGGGTATACTTCTCTAAAAAGAAAGAATGTCCCCACCCCAGTGCAACACATGACTAAGATTTCATGCAGCTCCTAAATGTTTACTTGGACTCATCCCAGCCTCCTAATTCCATTGATCTGTTAGATCTTCACCTGTCCAGAAAGATTATTTGCAAATTTCTTTTTGGTACCAGCGACACCATGAGGCTTTGTTTTATTACTAAAACCATTATTACTAAATTTATACTGTTTATGAAACTACAGGCTTTGATGTCCAGAAAAGGGGTTAGTGGGTATGAGAGCAAACTTTTCATCATTGGGAGAAGGATATGGACTGTCTGTATTTTGTTGGTGTTGAAATTTGATCCTGGGATATGTCACCAGTATTAGAAGCAAACAGGAGGCCAATATGAAAACACTTCGAGATTGAACCTGGAAGTAATACAGCTGTTCATTCCCTTTTAAAACTAAAGTGTATGAAAAGTGCTGTTTTTTCTGTTTGTTTTTAACTCCTATCACACTGGAACAATAGGGCTGTACTGGTTGTGGTCTTAAACAGAAAGTTTGTGTGGTACTTGTCCGTATCAAATGTGCAAGGACTTGCTGGTCCAGTTGCTCCACTGTGCTCAATTACATCAAGTAGGGGTGCATGCAGTGTTGTACAGGTAGTTTAGACAGCCTTTGCCCTTTTCTGTTGGAACCTCCAATTTTATTAAATTTGTCAGTTTCTTGTGTTTTATATAGGTAGATTTGGGGTCTTTATAGGGTTTCTAAGTTGCTGAAAATACATGTTTTCTTACACCAGTTGCTGATTAGCTCAAGTATGTACTTGGATGAGACTAGAAAGCTGCTTGGCTGTAGTAAGTTCTAGCTATTGAAGTTAATCCTAAAGCAAGGCTTTAACTGCTTTGTAACTGTCATATTGGCTCTACAGTGCAGTGAAAGAATTAACTCAGTTCTGTTAATTGTGTTGTAAAATGTCCACCTTGTTGGGAAGGCAGTGCCTGATGCTTGTCGGGGATACAATTTGCAGCAAGATTTGTCAGTATGCAGCACTTTTGGAAATGGCTGACATCACTTTGGCTCCCTAAAAATTCTTGAGGACATCCAGGCTTTTGAAATGGATGGCTAAAATGAATTCAGCTATTTCAATGTGTAATTGCTTCAGATGAGGTTTTCAAGAAACCACAGCATCTAGGATAGTAGTTGATAATGTCAGTCCCAAGGAAGAGCAAACCATTAACATGACCAGCTCCCTTCCTTCTCCCAGCAGGTTTTTATTATGGTTTTGTAGGTTGTTAGGTACTCCAAGGATCCCTTAGAAGTAGGGATTGGAGACCTCTAATGCTCTGCTCTGTGGTTCTTCAAAATAAAATCAACAGTTCTGCAGCACAAAACAGTGTTTCTGAAAGCTGGTGCTTTGTGTAAATGCTTCCACTGGAACTAGAAAGCTTGGGTGACCTAGAATGAAGTTTTGTCTAGATGACTTTGTGGAAGCGGAGAGAACTTCATTCCCTAGCAGGTTTTCCCCATCATGTGTGCTGTCCTTGCATGTTTGCTGCTGGTCTGGATGAATCAGTCGGGGTGGAAGAGTGGAAGTGAGTAATTGCTGTCCTGCATCAATGGACTTTTGGAGTTTGGCTGTTATCAAACTTCAGCTGTCCCAGCAGGAGGCTTAAGAGACCTGTTGCTGCTGGTTGAGTTCTGCCTAACTCCTAGATAAGTTATTTAAATGGAGTGTTATGTATTGATGTCTTCAGTGACAGTATATAACTTATTAAAAAAATCTAATGCTAACACTTTCTTCAAATCAAATTTTCTTTCAGCAAAGAATGGCACAAGAAGTGTTGACTCACTTAAAAGAACATCCTGATGCATGGACAAGAGTTGATACTATTTTGGAGTTCTCTCAGAACATGAATACCAAAGTAAGCAAATGAACTTTTATTTATTTGGTTTGCCTCTTTCTTCCATTCATAAACTTTGAGGAAGGTATCTCATTTTTAGCCACAGACTTTCTTGATTCAAACCATATTTTTTTGGTTGTCTTGTTCACAAGGTTGGCTTTAAGCAAGAACTGTAAATGAAAAAAGTATTCAGACCTCCTTTTACATTGCCAAGAGTTTCTCCCTCCCCTTTTTTTTTTTTTTTTGAGGATGAGCTAATTTGGATACACAGATTTTTTTTTTCCAAGGCACATACAAGCATTATGCCAGTTCCCAAGATTGGTATTGTGTCTTTAAAAATCTGAGTAATGAAAAGTCTCCTAGAGCCACATTTTGTCCTTGGGTAAATGCTTGGCTGTGTGTGATCATAGTGAAAGCCATATGCATGTAACTGAGGAGAAAATTTGTCCCTAGGTGTGTTAAAGACAAGAAAAACCTTATTAGGCCAAGGTTTTGGGCAATCAATAAAGGTTAAGCACCCCAAAGTTTGTAGTACATCAGTTCTTTGCTACTATGCAGAACACCTTTGCTTTGTACTGCTGTTGGAAATCTATCCATCATGGTAGAGGCTAAAATAAGCAGCACTCGGGGCTTTTTCTGCAATTTGAAATGCTTTACCTAAGACTTGTGAGGTTTAAGCCAAAAAGATGATCAAAATGTGTTTTCTCTGTCTTAAGTTTGATGATTATTATCTCAATTAACTGACATGCATGTTTTTCTGCTGGATACACACTGTGTTCAAACAGAAAAAAATTGTGTTTGGATGGTTTCTGAAATCATGTATTCATGAAGCAGTTCATTTTTTTTTTTTCATTGCTCTCTGAAGTTGAGGGGAAAACAGTTTAAAGAACTTCCTCAAAGTAACACCTTTAAGCACCTTTAAGTAACAGTGTTTGCCTGTTTGCTTGCCTGGTAAACTTTGCTTTTTATACTGACAGACATTACTAATGTTTAAGTTGATTTATCAACAGTATTTTTAAAAACTCAAATTTGTCTTGTGAAAAATGAGATGATTAGAGGAACAGAAAGAAAGCAACAGGTAAAGAATTCTTCAATTTACATAAATTGCAAATGATTTGGTGCTAAATTTATGCACTATGACATTTGGCTTTTATGCAATCATATTTTTTCTTTAATTAAAGCTGTTAACACTACCTGATATTAATCATAATGTTCCATTATGTTGATTGCTTGTAATAGGAAGAAAAGGGGTGTCTTCCTGTGCAACTGACACAGCTAGGCTTTGACGGCAGGCCTCCACAAGGTCTACCCTTTTGATTCCCTTTAACTGAATTCTGTTCATCAATTGTTTTTTGTTTCTGGGAGGTGGGAGGGAAAGGGATTCGGTGCATAAAATAAGTAATAAGGGTGCCATAGAAATTTCTACCATAGGGATCATTTCATGCTTTTTTTTTCCCTTTTTTTTTTGAGTCTTTTGCTGTTGCCTGTCCCTCATCTTCATAACCGGGCAGTGAATTAGCGCTAGACAATTAGCAATGAGCAAACCAAGAGCAAATTAGTTTTTGAAAGGCTTCTGTCTTACACAGAGTTAAAATGTGTTCACATGTGCTGTAGCAGGAGTTGATTTGATTAAAAAGGCAGAACTTTGTAATCAGTATCACGTAAAAAGCAGAGACTTTTTTGGGACTGGTGTTTCTCATTATCAGAGAAACAAGAGTAATCGGCACTACCAAATCAAGTTAAACAAAGACTCTGGAAGGCCCCTTGTGGGATGTTGGGGCTGATGGAGCCCTTCCAGTGTGGTGTGGCAAGAAGGATGTGCAGGTGAGGGTTGTGCACAATGATTTTGCTGCTGCTGCTGTTCAGTGTCACATGTGAGTGCTAGGGAAAAGGAGTATTTTGAGGACTGAGGAAGAAGTGGACAAGACACTGCAGAGGGCAAAACCGAAGTCACAAAAGAATAAATAGAAACCTTTGCAGCATGAACAGCTTAAGGTCCATGAACCCAGAGGAGATGTTTGAGCAGGTAATGAGGGATAGGTGTGGCAGATTGTTAGAGGTGTCTGTCCTTTTCTTTGACTCTAGGAAATACTCATTGAGGGAAAAACCCACTGAAGATGATGTCTGTCCTTAGTTTGTTGTTAGGTTTTTCATTTAAGTTTCATTTGGTCATCTAGTGTTTATTTAAAAGGAAACCAGCCTTACCATTCTGGTGTAAAAGCTAAATAAGTTCACTTGTGGAAAAAAAGTTTGGGAGAAAATGAACATTTCTAGTTAGTTGATACCTGAAAAATTAATATGTGTGCCTGTAGAACATAGACATTTCACTGGAGTTTGAATGTGCTTCAGCAAAGTTAGCACGGTCTGATATAAATATTCATACTGTCAACATTGTTAGGAGATTTTGTAAGTATGTTTTGTATCATGAGCCTGAATCAGTTGCAGATGATGTCTGTAAATTTACAGCAGTGGCTGAAATCAATTCCTGTGAAGCATTTTGCTTAAGAATGTTTTTGCACGTTTTCCTTCATGAAAATTCCCTTGATTTCGTTCAGCTTTTATGTCATGTAATTAAATGAATTTACAGGTTAAAATCTAGTTGATAAGCTGTTGCTGCTGACCATGGAGGAAAGAAAAATACCCTGCCAACTTTCTGTAATTCATAATTTTTCTTGGTGCCCAAGGTTTTGGAAGGGGACAGAATATTTTGCAAATGCAGGATGTGGACCTGAAGTATCCTGGGAACCGGGATCAGATAGAGAAGCAAAGGGCTGGGATGTAGGTTATGTTAAGATGAGAACAGCAAAAATGCTCTTTTAATACAATGTAGCTTGGGACAGTCTACATTGTTGTTTTTTTTTTTAATTAAACTGGAGTATGTATGATCCCTTTGGTCGAAATGCTAATGATCCTACTTTGTGTAACAACTAACCATTTTAAAGAGGAACTCTTATTCTCAGCCAAACTTGGAACTGTGAAAACTTAAGTTTACCTTTCAGGCATTGATTTTTTTTTTTTTTTCTTCCTATTCTACTGTAGATAAAGTAAATGCAAAACTCCTCATCCCCTTTTCTCTCCTGTCTATTCATGCTAATGGGGTTTTACATATTAAAGTTCTTTGGTCGTACCATGACAGACTTCTTTCCCTGTTACTGTGAGTTGGCAGTAGGGACAAATGGGCAGAGGGAATGGCCATTTGCAACGTTAATGGTTTCGGGTAAGAACATAGGAAGGAATTCCTGAAAGGTAAAATGATTTCCAAGAGCTTATTCACATTTTTATTGTTCTTTGACTGAGCACAAAAGTTCATCTTTAAATAGTAGAAATAGCTGCCATATTGGGGTGGGGATTGAAATGAAATAAACCTGTGGGTTGTCTTGCTGTTCCTAAAGTAACACACCAGTGAAGTTTGGGAAATACTTTCTCTAGGAAGTGCCAGTGTCAGGACATGTGATGCTAAGACAAGATTTTTTTTTCCCCAGCTTTTAGAGGAACAATAGGAAGCTTGAGACACCATCCAAGCTGCTAAATATTTTAGCAGCCTGGTTGTGTTAAAACTCAAACTTAGGAGCAGTCATTTGTGGTACAAATTCATATCTGGCTGCTACTTTTCCAGATAGCCAAAATTGTCTGCAAGAGGGCTTTTCATTATTGTTTTTTTCCCCCCTCCTGGTGTAAGCATGATCAAACAGCAGGACATAGTATAGCCAAGAATAAAACAAGAAAATACGATGCATGAAACCTCAGTAAATGGGTGAATAGACATATATTTAATAAAATTGTTAGTTTAATAATCTTGAAGTCTTAGCTGTTAAGTGTGAATGTCTGATTGAATGAGAGTCCTGCAAGTTAGTTAGTCCTACAGTAATGTACTCACATTTTGTTCTTCTCCAATTTCAGTATTATGGACTGCAAATCTTGGAAAATGTGATAAAAACAAGATGGAAGATTCTTCCAAGGAACCAGTGTGAAGGTAGGGAGGGATTTTTGTCTCTTCCTTGTAACTTTGTGTATTAACTTAGATTTAGACTGTCAGTCTCTAAGTAACTTTCTGTCCTGAGTTATGATATCTTGAATGATGAAACCACATCTTTCACTTTTGTGATAGTGGTCTCAGTGGGTTAGTGAGCAGCTGAAATTCTGTAAATTTGTGGAAAAGGTGTGACTGATTAGTTTTGAAACCTTTGAGGTGAGCCCCTGGCATTGAGGTAGAGGTTTTCATTCTCTGTGCTTGGCACAGGAGGTTTTGTTTTCTTCATCCACTAGGAGCTGAGTGCAGCCCCACGTAGACTCTGTGGCCCACTTGTTACCTTACGTAGATTTGTGTAATTATTTTGTAATTTTAAGCACTTACAATGATTTTAAAACAGAAACACAATTAAATGCACTTTCTTACCTATTGATGGTCACTCATTTTGTTAGGCAGGGAGGTACTGTGCAGTTGGGTTTAATTCATGAAGTGTATGAGCAGGCAGATTGCTGTAATTGGTGCAGTGTAGGGTAAGCCCCAGTCTCCCATCAATGCAAGGAAGCTGGAAGTCTTTAAATAAATTCTGTGTGTAGTTTATGGGTTTTCCCCTCCCCTGTAGCTCGCAATGGTGCTGACTTTTAGACATTGGCTACAGTAAGTGGAGGTACCCTCTGGTTACAGGGTTAGTGCTTTTCACGTGGCTGGCTGTCAAGCCATCACAACTTGGACTTCAAAACATTAAGTTGCAACCACTTGAAAATTTTAACATTAAATGTTGTCATTGGTCTATACTTGGCTTTTTACTAAAAGCTGGTCTTGGAACTAATTAAAAGTTCCATATTTCTGTGTTCTGCTGTGAGCTTTTATTAAATATGCTGAGACATGCTTTAAATTTTTACTGCCAGTGCTTAGGTTCTAAAACTATATTAATTAAAACAGAATTTTAAGTGTTGATGAAAACAAATGCATAGAGAGAAACTTTCACAGTTTTGTGCTTATTCCTCTTCTCACCTTTCCCCCATCCCTTCCAGCTATAGGTTGGCAAAGGGTAGGTGTCTTCGAAAGTAAAACTGAAAGTCAAGTTTCTATTCTTTCTGCTGTTGGAGGTTTCTAGGGAACAGCTTCAGCTAAGGCTCGGACACAACTATGCCCTTTTGGGAAACTAAAGAGCAACTTAGCTAAAGTTAACTGTTCTTTGTGCTTTTAGTGATTGGAGTATCTCAGCTCATCATATTCTGTTACATCCTTGACTATGAGCATTTAGTTTCAGCATTTTGGAGTTGTTGTCTCAAAGTTTTTGGCTGTGGGAGCGGAGCAGGAGGAGGAGTTTGGAGTATTGCTCACTGGTGAAGGGAGATGTAGAACAGGTGTCACAGGGATGGACCTAACTTGATAGTTAGAACTGAACAAATGCCGAATACAGGATGTAATTCAGGAATTCAAAGTCTTAAAATTCATGCTCTCAATACATAGGAGAACGGAGAAACTGAAGCTTAGTGGTGGTGGGATGAGGTTGCTGCTGGCTGTGCTTTGGGTCATTTTATCTCTAACAGTGACAGTGCTGTTGGAGTGATTCCTGCCATCTAAGAAGATGCAATAACTCCATATGTTACAAGGCAAAATAAAGTTACTGTCTGTAGTTGTGTAATCATCTTGAGGTATCCTATTCTTACTTTTTCTGACTTGCATATCTATGAAAACTCCAGAGGAAATAAAAATATCCTTTATACTAACAAGTGTGCTGTTTGTTCAGCTTTTAAAACATTTTCCCTTTGACAGAGGCAAACTAAAATTGTGAAATTGACTTTTATCCTGTTCTAGGGAAACAGGTTAGCTGGCTTTTACTTGTGTGGTAGAAGAGGAACCAGATGTATTTTCTGTGCCATGGTGTTTTATCCAGCTTGACCTCAGTGGTATAGGAGGGAGAATCTATTTCATCTCTAATCCAGTTTGATCTGGTCTGTGGTAGTTGTTCTTTGAATATTTTTATTTGGCTGATGATACTGGCTGGTACAAAAAAGCTACTCCAGAGCTCATTCAGGTGGCTTGATTACCTGGGAGATAGTAAGGCTGATTAAAATGAGGTTTCCTTGACTCCAGCCATTCTTTGGTTGACAGGATTTTCCTGTTTGAAGTGTAACTGGTGGAATGTGTGTGCAGGAAACTGAAACTCGGTGTACAATGGAATGCTTAGTGACAAGGCAAATCATGAGGGTTTCAGATCAGTACCTTATATCATAATGTATAAAACATGTCTTCTGCATGTCTGGTTGGTTTGTGTAGTGAATACAGCTGACAAATCTTAGTACTGGTTAGGAGGAAATAAATGCATTTATGAGAAAAACACAGTTACCACTTTGTAGCAACAGCAGTGCTTAAGAGTTGAAGTTGAGACCAGATCTGAATTACACGGTCAGTAAATAAAAAAAAGTTTTTGAAACGACTTCCCTGAAACTTGTTGAGAGAAATAAAGCAATGTTGTTAAATACAGAGCATGAACTGTAACTTTTTTTACAATTTTTTTTTGTTTTTTAAGAAGTTGTGCATCAGAATGACTTGTTGGGCTGTGAGGTTAGCCAGAGGTTTGTTACTGCTTCTGCCTGTATGCTGGAGGGTTTCAGCTTCCAGCCTTGAATTTCAAATGCAAGGAGGAAAATGTTTCCTTCAGATATCTTCTTTAGACTTGAAGCTCTGTTCTGAAGTTTTTCTTTTGTTTTGAAATAGCTTTTGGGTTTGAGCTTTTCTGGGCCTGCTGTCTTTTAACTTTTATAAAATAGCTTTCTGTTCCTCAGGTGGTGTTGTTTGTGAGCACTTTTGAAAAGTTCATTTTTATCTTCCCAGAATTGGGCAAAACAACCAATTTACAATTCGAAAATACTGACGTGATGGCATTTTGTTTTTCTTGATTTTTGGTTTGCTTTTGGAGTTAACGGTGGGAACCAGTTAATTCTGTAGACAGAAGTGGAGTTCATGAGGCTGAGAAGGGGTAAAATTGAATTAGATGCTCGACCTGCATGTTCAGCCTCGAGACACGTTTGGTCATAGCCCCCAGCAGTGGTTAGCCTTGCTCTGGGTGATTTATAATGGCTCTTCCACATACACAAATGATGTCATGTGGTTTTCATTGAAGCCTGGCTGGGGCGGGTGATGTATTCCAGAACATCCCAGGCAGTGCTGAACCTGGCTCATCGCCCGGGGATTGGGCCATCATGCTCCAGTTGGAGTTCTCGCTTTATTGAGGTGTGATACTAAATTGCTTTAAACTCTGATATCCTTTAGAGTTGATTGTTTAATAACACTCAGAAAGGATGGCATTTGATTAAAGTGCTGTGCTCTCAAAAGGATTTGCTCTGGCGGTGTGAAAACCTGCCTGGAAAGAAAGGCTTTTTGGTTTTCAGTGCAGTGATACGTTTCATTAATCCTGCATTGTGAAATGAAATACTGTTGCCCTGAACAGAGCGAGCTTGTCTGGAGTGTTTGGAGCTGGAATGGATAAAGCACTTCTTCATTATGAAACACAAATTGCTTGTACAACTTTTCTCATTCTGGAATGAAAAAGTGTTCAGAGGTGCAGTTCAGTGTTTTCCAGGCA
>WAAE01015868.1:68305-97691 GCA_013400495.1 Nicator chloris | reverse complement strand
CAAATAAACATCAGAAGTTATTAGCAGCTCCCTTAGATGCACATTGCATTCATGGAATGTTCACAAACAGGATCAGGGAATGGTTTGGGTAGAAGGAACCTTAAAGTCCATTCAATTCCACCCCATGCCATGGGCAGAGACACCTACTAGATCAGATTGCTCCAAGCCCTGTCCAACCTGGCCTTGGACATTTCCAGGGATGGAGAATCAATCCAGGGCCTCATCACCCTGCCAGGGAGGAATTTCTTCCTGGGATCATGTATTGGGTTTGCATGGCCTGTTTTCTTGGCAGGAAGTGCAGCTTTACCAGCACAATCTTTTTTGTAGGAGACCTTAAGAGCCTCAGCCAGCACCTGCAGTGCTGCTCACATCACCCACTATCCCTCTCTCCTCATACAATGACTGTAGGTTCTAAAAAGGTGCATCAGACAAAACATAACTCACAGCCCTTTACTGAGGCAGGACCATGAGCCTTCCTAGGCAGTAAAATACACACTGGAGAAAGATGACATGCATGATGTAGACAGATTATCTTAAATATCAGGTGTAAAATTACTTCTCCAGCAGCCACGGAATGACTCAAAGTCTGGTCACTTCATTTAAGTACCCTAAATCCCACTCTACAGTCACCAGAGCAGCTGGCATGATCCACCCTTTGCTCAGGAATTTCAAAAAAATTAATAATAATAAATTACCTAGAGCGACATAAATAACAACTGTTTTCTTACTCACAGATACAGCCCCCAAAAAGGCAGAGAGGAGGACAAAAAAAACACAAACAAATAAAAGGAAAAAACTCCTCTTCTTCACAGGGTCAGAAGGCAAGGGCTTCAATTCATTAGAAAAGACAGCTTCCTTCGCTTTGCATCACCTTAAGGCTAAAATTCAGGATGTACCTTTTCACATTCCCACCAGGGCAAGCTTTAGTGCTGTTTCTCCTCAGAAGGATACAAACACTATTGATTTTTAGTTCTCTTTTTCACTCGGTGTCAGTACCATCATATGCATGGCTATATAATATCATAATTGCCCCGATGCATTGAGATTTTGAACTGCCGTGGAAAATGCAAGGAGACAACAAGGAAATTTGACAGTCAGATAAATCAGGATTGTTTGGGGAGCTGAGCTACAAAGCCAGCTGTTATTTTGGAAAGAGACAGGAGAAAGGGACCCCAACCAATTTATGTGTGTCCAGATCATTGCAGAGGCATCATGTTAGCAACTGTCCATGTCACATCCAGGATTTCTTATTGCATTTTATTATCTGTGTGGCACAGGGTAGAACAGTGAAAAAACAGATTTCTGTAAGGGAAGGGAGAAAAAAAAAAAGTAAGGATTCTTTTTTGAGAATTAAAGCAGAAGATTTTTTTCCCTCCTCTTTAGTCATTCTGCTGGAAGAGCCTGTGTCAGTAAGGTATATTTGCACACAATTTTTTCATAGAGAAAAAGAGTACTTTGAGTCAATTTGACTACATCTGTAGTGATGTGTAAGTGTTTGTACTGCTGGCTAAATTCTTTGATTACTTCTCATTAGGGATCAGGGAGTAGTGATTTGGTATTTCAAACACTTCAAGTTCAGCCCAAAATCAGATTTATGTCAGTCCAATGTAGGGTTCGTAATTTAATTTAAGGCCATGGCTACAACTCACAAAAGTGGAGGTGTGATCAGATTGCATATTGGACACTGAATTGTGGAAATGAAGCTCACAGTTTAAATTCAGCTCAGCTCGAGGAGAGAAAGGATGTTACTGTATTTACCAGCTTCATCTTTTGGTGGAGAAATAGAGGCTATATGCATTTAGGACTTCAGATTCTGGTAGCTGCATATGTTTCTGAAATATTTTTAAATACATTTTACTACATTTCATCTGGTTCTAAAGTGGATGTGTCATAATAGAGGTCATCAGCTTCTGTCTGAAGCCTGCTGCATCGTGCAACTTTAGTTACAACACTATTAGCTCAGTAATAAACCTTCCCATCTGAGATAAGGATTCAGATAAGATCCTCATTTGACTTCATGTTTTCACCCGGTCTTTAAACTCCATCCTGTCAGACAAATATCTGGATTTTCTGCTAATAAAACATTCAGAAAATAGCACATTTCAAGTCAAACAGAAAAAAAAAAATTGGTAGCAAATAGTATAGTTTTATTTTTTATCTCATGCTCAATAGGAGAAACAGGCCAGTGCAAGTTCCTAGTCCTAAAAATGCTCTTTTATACCTGCTAATTAGTAATCATCAGTAATTCCACAGCTAAAAACCATCCTGAACTACAGCTCCTCCTCTCATGGAAAAAGTGATTCTTCTCTAAATGACATGGAAAAAGTCCTATTTTATGGCACATATACATATACATATATATATATATGCATGCATATATATATATCTCTGTGTGTATTTAAAATCATCAATTTTCATTTAGTAATGTGTCAGAAGTGTTAAAAAATTCTGCTGAAGATTTAAGCGTCAAGAAAAAAAAATTGCCCGAAATACCACTAAGTATATAAAATAAAATTTAAAAAGTGAAAATTTATTTCAACATTTCCATAAAATTTGAAGTCTACCCTTAAAAAGACGATTATGCATGCACTAAATGCCAGGTCAGCAGAGCACCCACAAGTCAGAGTTGGATGCTGGAGAACAAACAGCTCCTGAAAAGCCCCCATGGGGTACAAGGTAGCAGCACGTTTCTGCCCCAAGTAATTCTGAATTTGGCTGTTAAACCCTGTATTGAGGTTTTGTTTCAAAGCTCATCTTAATAAACGGCAGACCCCATCTCTGGCAAGCACACCAGCGTTGTTTAGACTTCGCTGCTCCCCAGAATCAAGGAGGCAAACTCCAAAATCTTAGTTTTGTGGAGTTACCCTCAATGGTGTGCCTCATACAGCCTCCTCAGAAGATCATTAAGGTTGGGAAAGACCTCCAAAAAAAAAAAGAGTCCAACCAACACCCCAGTGCTCAGTAGCTGGAAAATCTATTGCTCTTTTTTAACAGCAGCTCACCTGCTACAAAATTCACTGTCCCACTGGTTGTGGCAATGTAAAGTAAATCCATCAGCATTATAAAGCTCACGGGCTGCTACTCCAAGTTAACAAGTTATATTTAGCTCAGGCTCAGTGCTCCTGGTTTTGATAGAGTCTCTTTACTCCAGATTCAAAGGTAATGGGCTCTTCTATTAAAATTTTATCAGACATCTATAAATGTAGCAGTTCCTTCAGACTGCATCACACAAAGGAAAGAAAGAGGGGGAGACTGATAAATCTCAAAGATTTTATTATGAATAGAGGGAGAATTTCCTTTGTTTGTCATGATGTGTTTTATTGGCGTGCTCACCACAGTTCAATTTAGATTAAAAAGTAGGAAGATTACCGTTTCCCAAATGACAAGTACCATAAATAAGCACAAGCAGGGAAATTCCTGTACTTATACCCCAGAGAGAGATGCCAAACTACCTACACAGAGCCAGGCTAACGGGGCAGACCTGCAGGTCCAGGGGGAGCCAGCCTGTATTTCCCTGCCCTTGACAAACGCAACCGCGCGGTTCCGCCGAGGTTTGATCCACTGCGGTGCCAGCGCTGCGCTGTGTCAGGTTACAGCGGGTCACGTCTCATCTGTGATGTGACACAACGTGACATGACTCAACGTGATGCCCTGCACAGAGCGGGCAGGTGCCCACAGGAAGCATACACTCCATGACTACGAGCGAGTTGTTCGGCACAGCAGGTACGGCGCTCCGAGCCGCTCTGCACGGCCATTGATGTAGATAATTAGTATACAAAACAACGCTCTGCAATCTGCTCATTCCAACTCAGTTGTTCCCTATAAAACATGCCCCTAAAAAATACTTTATGGGGGCTGTTGGTTGAGATGATTCCATATCAGGGTGTTATGGTATTATAAAGAGTGAAATCACCTGTCTCAATGAGCCACGTTGCATCTTAATTTGCAAGGCAGTGTTCAAATATTGGCATATGAAGGGACATCAGCTGGGTAGATCTTGCATTTTATTTTGGTGAATAAACCTTTCTATAATGTCTTCACAGGCTGAGCACTGTGAACATTTATAGCCAAAATAGCACTTTCTTCACCCCTGAGAAGGCCCCCAGCCCACCAAGTGCTGATGGTTACCTCTTCACAGTAAATGGGAATCAGCTACATTACAATTCCTTACCAAGCAACAAAAGAAAAGCTCGCCACAAAACAGCAAACTTACTTTGCATGCTTTTGCAAACTGACATATTATGACTTATCATAGGAACATCAACATTACTGTTTCTGATTGTTAATTGGCAAAAAAATCCTACAGCACATTTCAACAGTTTTGTCGTTTGATTTAGTTTGTACTTACCATAAAGAGACTCGTGGATTAACATAACTCATGGTTCTTCGATGAAGGTCTGCTAATCTCCTTCTTTTTCATAATCTATTCATTGAAAAGCATCCTGTGTTCCCAACCCAGGCAGTTTCAAGTCAAAAAAACACTAGATAAACCTGTCCATTTCTCAGTTTGGAGGCAGTTACTAATAAGTTGCTTTTTAATTAATTAATTTTACTTTTTTCCTAGTGTCAACAAAAAGAACAGTTCGGAAAGCCAGTCAGTGATACATATTTTTAGGTATCATATGAACAATTTTTGGGTATCATATGAGCAATTCCAAGAAGACACAAAAAATCTCTCTCCTGGTCGCACTACCACAACTACCCCAAGGCAATTTGCTTATGTAGCTCTTCAAGGAAAATGCACAGAAGAAACTGAAGGCTCTCACTGACCCCCAAATCTTGTATCCCCCATTCAAACAAAGGACTAAAGGAAATGCACTGGGCTGTGAAGGCAGCAGAAGGCCCCTCTCTCCTCCACCCATGCACCAGATTCCTGCTGCCTCTGTAGATGTGGTGCTGTGGTTTGATATTTAATTGGAGGAACTCCTGAGCATGGAGTGAGCGAGGTGTGACAGTGGCCTGACCCCTCAGCAGCTCACACACGCCACGGAGCACATTGTCCCTGTGCCTGCCCAGGCCCAGGGGTGCAACCTGAGGGTTTTTCAAGTCCCCTCCAACTCAAACCATTCTGTGATTGTCAGCAAGCTCCAGGTGCGCGTAAGAAAAGGCAGGAGGAGCAGAAGTGTGACTGCAAGGGGAAAGGGCGATAACAGCCCCAGTCAGAAAGCATTCAGCCCAAGGTGCCCTTGTTTTATATTTAGGTATTCCTTGCCTATAGTTTTAAAAGCATGTGTGCAAAATGAGCAGCTTTATTTTGCCCTTACAGGAGAGATGTTCCCAGCCAACCGAAGGGGGATGATGTACTGTAGACTGACAAGGCCTGCTAGGCTCGATCACCGCAAGTGTTTCAAACTGTGGGAGAGCTAAACACAGAGTGAGAACGTTTTATTTTTAAAAAGCCTGGCAAGCCATGCTCCCCATATAGCTCACTTCCTCCCAGAAACTTTCCCTAAAATATTTTTGTTTGATATTTTGATCCAAGTCCTTATCGGATCCAAATCTGAGGCTCCTGACATCTGCTCCCATCTTTTCTGCAGAAGCTGGAGCCTTCCAAAGCAGGTAACTGCTGCCTCTGCACCCTGACTGCAAACATGCTCAGAGTAGTGACAATGGTCTGTTCTCAACTGTCAGCGTTTACCAGATACTACCCGCTTCTCCAAGCTCCAGCCCTGCCATATGCTCAGTGCAGAGTAGCCCCTGATGATGTGTTGTAACAAGGATGATCCCGTTTAAAGGTTTGTGCACAATACAAAAATAAATATCGGCGTTATTGGCAGCGGCAGCAACACATATAAACGTTTGCCTGAAAACTCCTCTTACTAATAGACACGGATTTCAGTCACTTTTTGTCTAGCCAATTTTAACTGTTTGAGCTGGCAGTGCTATGCCAGGTATCTGTTTGAGAGACAGATGCTTTGGAGACACTTCAGCTCAAAAAAGTTGAGGCATTTCTTTGATGAGGGCTGGGGAGAGGAAATGCATTGCCTTGCCCAGAATAACAGCAAGCCTTATTCTTGCCAAAGATCCTACCACTATTCCAAGTAGGAACTCAGGATTCAGCAGAAATGGGGTAGCTCTTGTACAGGATCACCCACTTGCCTTTGGCCAGGTTGTTCTTATTTATCAGGTTGTTCTTATTTACATCTCAAGTTTGTGACAGATTTTTAACCTTTCTTTTTTTTAACTTCTAAAAGTTGAAATGTATTTTTTCACAAGCCAAACCTATCTTTTCTCAGGGTTTTCTAAAGACACTTACACAGCATGGGAGAGTTTTGCTGACCTTAGGGCTACAGGAGAAAAAGAATTTATCGCCTGCAAATGCTGCTCCTGGATTTAGGGCTAGGTACCCAGAGCAAACACAAATTTAAGCTGTCAGTGCTTTTCAGACAGAAGTTAAGTAAAAGTGGGGTTAAAGGGGAAATCTGGATAAAAGGAAACAATGAGTCTGCTAAAACAGGATAAAGGTAGAAGAAAATCTGATCAAGATGAGGTGAAATGCTGAGCGCCAAATAGGATGGAAAAGGCTCTGGTAGAGTAGAAATGGGAGTATCCCCAACGCAGATGAAACAGCAACCAGCCTACAGGTAAAAAAACCACCCTGCAAGGGAAGTGTGATAATGCTTTGGTTTTAAACTCAGCTCGTCCACAGAAGAGCCCACATGAAAAGCTGAGGGTGTCGATGTTTGGCTTCTCAAACCACAGACTCTTTGTTTCTCTGTCCTGACAGAAACATCTGTCTGGCAGCAACCCCCGCCTCGCTCACATCAGACTCCCAAACCTTCAGCGAGCGCGGCGGAGGGCGTGATCAAACCCTACCAACATGTATACACAGAGAAGGCCACTACATGTGTATACAATTAGGGTCACACAGCCATGTCTCTGACTTTGGAGTCTCAGGCACTGCAAACACACGTTTTGTGCTGTGCAAACGTGGAATGCGCACACCCAGGAGCCTCACCCCCTGGGATGGGGTGCATTTGGGAGCAGCATCTTACACCAAGGCAAAGTCTCAATGGAGCCCACGGGAGCTGCAGGGTGTTCAGCACTTTTGAAAAGCAGAGCGTTTATATTTAGACTCTTAAATGAACTTCACAGCCTAAATTTAGGTTCCTATTTCTGACACCAAATAAAAAAAGGAAAAAAAAAAAAAAGGAAAGGAAAAAAAAATCCATATGAGCTTCCAAATTTAGAGCTGGGTACCTCGACATAGTCATGTCGGAGTGAAATGTAAACCTTGCACTTCGGCCCACATTCCTATCAAGTTGATTTCCAAAAGGGGAAGCGATCAAGCACGCAATATTTTAAAAGGAAAATAATAATCCAGACTTGCTTGTGTGAATTCCTTACATCCTGCTTTATTGCTAGCTGCAAGTCAATTGATTTGGATCTCGCTGTCTCTTGCACGACTGCAACTCCATCAGCACTAACGAAAGCAAGATTTTGCAAAATTTCCATCTCAACTTCAGCTGTTAAATCATATTTCCAAAGGGAACAGTGGCATATAAAAAAGTTTTAGTCCCAGCAAAGTCAGCAGGGCTAAGGCTCCTAAATCCATGCTGAAGTATTACACACCTTTCAATTTTGACTGGTATAAAATATCACTGTGCAAATATTTTCCATTTGCAGGAATCACCTGCTCCTGACAGCTTCTCAGGGAATTTTTCTTCACATGTAATACAATCTAAACATATGTGTTGCATTAAGTTGGGTTATATCAGGTCATGCCACCTGACACAGTATATCCCAACATAATCTAATGCCATGTAAATCATTCATTACAACAAACCTAAGAAAAAAAAAAGAAGAAAAAAGCCAACTTTTCTCCCACTTCACAGTCAGCTGCAGCAGATAAAGTGTCTATATTTTCATAAAGGGCCAGGTGAGCATCTGTGTTTTGGTGTTATTTCAAGGCATTTCACTACATCTCCATTTCCATGGTGGCCACAGTTACAGTCCCAGCTTGCTGATAACTAGTGGTGAAAGGAAAGGAAGTTTCATGACTTAGTTTTAGAGAATATTTTATATTTTCATAGCCAATATATGAGATAACAAAAGTACAAATGTCAGAAATATTATAGCAGAGCCATAAAATTCAATGTAGGTCTAAAGCTCAGTGAAAACCAGCAGAGGAACAGGTGGGAGAGCAGGCGAAGGGGATCAGCTGTCCCAGGAGGTGAACACAAGCCACGGTGCAAATCCATTCCCATAGAGGCCAGATTTCAGGTTCTCCCACCTCAGCTTAAGCAACAGAAATTAATAATTCTGCATTATTTCATCAACTTTACCTAACTGAGAGTGATCAGCCTCTTTTACCAGCCCCACTGCTGCTCCCTGTGTAAAACTGGGGGGGGCAGGAGGAGAGAGGACCACAAAGCAGGTTATTCCCTGCAGGAGACCCACTCCCATCCCTTGGAAGTGGCAGGGAGAGGTTTCTATATCCCATTCACTCTGCACCACATTCCATCTCCACGCAGCCCTTAGAGCTGGAAAAAAATTATTCTTGGGGTTTTAAAGCAGGCATTGAAAATCAGCAGTTCTTCCATAAATATTAAACTATCACACTCATTATGACAAAGGCATCTGCTGAAGGCGATTATTTGTCTGAACAGCCCACACAGCGTAGGTAGAACATGGGTTATGTTAAGAGCCTGTTGTAGGATGGAGTCTTGTATCATTTTATAAAGTAGGAATTTTACATCCAAAGGGTAAAGCTTAATATCGTGAATTATAACCGTAGTAAGTTATTGCTGAATTTTTTTTTTATTTTGCAATTCTGTATTTTTAAAGTTGTCTACTTATCTGCTAGAACTGGGCTGAATTGGATTTAATTGTCAACAGATTTTTACTTACAGCAATAGGAGTGTCTTGTGAGTAGCTACAAAAGGATTCTTACAGGAGCAGGAAGATAACATCCCTTTACAGTGAAACAAACAATTACTGCTGATGTAAAAATACACTGAGTCTCACAGGCAAGCATGAACCCTGCTTACAATTGAGATAATTTGAGCTGAACTGGCTTTAAACTCAAATCCATGCTAATGAAGAGACTGCAAACACACCTTGAACCCTAATTCAATAATGAGATCAACAATTACACTTTAAGGTTACTTAACACTGCAGCAGAGTGAGCAAAATCCTTTTGATCACCTATATTGTGCTGTTCATTATTTTCCTTGGTGATTAATAACACTGGAAAGCACTTGGTGAAAGAATAAAATGAAGTACAATATTTATACCTTATTACAAAGTGCATAAGCAAATCAGAGCCCTTAGAGCACCTACATTAAAAGAAAACATCATCAATATTTGATGTTTGTCTTCTTTAACATCTAGCTGTGGTTCTAACAACAGCAAAACTTTCAACCTTGGATCCACAGCAGTTCCCGAAAATCCCATCTTTTTTCCAGCAGACCCATGTGCTGGCCATTTTCTTACACTTCTTTGTTTCCATCTTGGTTGGCCCTTAGAAAATAGAAATTTGTAAACATGCAATTACAAGAGGTGAGTGGTAGGAGACATTTTTAGCGAGCAAGAGGAAAGCAGTTATTTGACTTGGTGATTTCAACGCTGTTCTGCACCGGGAGGGAAAATGGCACGAAGACATTGTGCTAGGCAACAGATCATGTAAACATTTCCTATGACAGTCTTTCATCATCTATAGGAACATTTACACTGCCAGATCTTGTCTTCTTTAAAAATGTCAGCTCGGTAAGTTTGATGCACATGTGCTCCTTCTGTAAGTGTCTGCTCAGGCAGACAGTTTACTAATTTGTGGCTCAGTAAGCCTTCCACTGCACCGAGCACCTTGAGGTTAGCACATCTCTAATCATTATTTGATAACAGAAATCTGTAAGCATCACATCCCTGGTAACAAGAACATTGTATCTTAGCAACCAGCCTTGATATTCAAACAATTTCATTAAAGCGTAGCACCTCTTAGCAGGTGGGTGAGTGCGGGTGTTGATAAACATTTATAACATGATCAACCATTGTGTTTGCCAACACTACAATCATCATGACAAATTTATGAATTTGTTTACAAGCTCCTAGGTACCAACCTAAGTAGGTAAACTACCTCATAGCACGCTGCTGTGTCTACAGATAGAGGAGCATTCCAAGATTTGATGCTTCTTTAAATTGAACATGTTGGGGAAAGGGTTAGCAGATGAACATCACATGTCACGGTAAAAATCACCATTTAAATTAAACCACAAAGGATGTGTTAGAGCCAGGGCAAGGATTATATTTCACCCCCAAGAGAGCAAGGAAATTTAAGGTTGAGACTGTCTGTAATCTATTCCCAGGCCCCCAACAGGGCATGAATGTGGACATGGTGCCCCAGCCCCACGTGGAGGACCCTGGGGGTCACCCCACCACACAGGGAGCAGTGGCCTCCTAACCTCAGCCAGAGCTTGGCAGCCCTGCCAAAGGAGATACCAGGATAACCCATCTGCCTCTCAAGAGAAAGGGGCAAAGCTCAAATTATTTCAGTTCATCAAATACAGCACACCTATACTCAAGAAGGATGACAGGTTTTGAAGAAAGCCAATCTTATTTCCCAAACCTTATTTGGGAAATTCAGCATGGACAACCTCAGTCATGCTCAGCAAAGGGGCTCACATAAACATATTTTCTGAAGTGGAAGTACTGCAGGCCAGATTGGCTAAATTTTGCTTATAGAAACACAGGAAATCTTGCTCAGTTCTGGGTTAGAGCCTTGTCCCTTGCTATCCCAGGAAAGCTCATCATATAATGCTGCATGAATATAGTTCATAAACTACTTAGCCTCATCTTAAAATCCGTTAGCTTTGTTAACCCCATAACTTCTATGGGAAGTTTTTTCCAGAATTGAGATAATTTGAAGACTTAATCTGGGGCTGATTTTGTTTATGGCTCTTGAATATTCGTTTGTTCTCACGCCAATATTGTCATTTAACTGAGACCACTCAACTCTTCTTGGTGTTTACATCCCCCATTTTTTTTAAACACAGAGAAATCATGACCCCTCTTAGTCTTCACTGTTGCTAGGCTAAACAAATTGTGCTCTTTTATGGCTGTATTACATCAACACAACCCCGTGGAGGGCAATAGGTTTGCTCTTTTGTAATCAAAACCAGCATTTGATCTCATGAACTTAAATGGAAATATCCTTCTAGGAGTGTTACTTTCTAAAGTGATTTCCAGTGTTGAGTTGCTGCCCAGAGAGGCAAGGGGGAGAGAGAGGGGACAGCCAGAGAAAGTGAACTGGCCAGCCCAGGGTCAGACAAACTGACTGCCCTGTTTGTGACTCTGTGTGCCAGCTGAAGTCACTCAGGCCCTTCGGAGGGTCAGATTTTATGCAAGGGTTTTGGTTGCCAATCTAAGTTATGAAACTGCTCACCTACCCAAATCCACCTAAAAATGTGAGTCTCTCCACCCCTTACTTTCCCAGTAAGGTGAAGCCCCCTTTACCATCCCACAGGGTTCTCTGAGAGCAGCACCCTCAGGCCATAACGTCCCCTGAGCAAAGATCATCAAGGCTGGGGTCCAAATTCAAATTTCATAGTCTTACATCTATATTGTAGATACCAAACCAGCCTGCGGTTGGAAGGCCATATCTAGAAACTTCCAGGCACTCCTTTGCTATGAGGATGTTATGCTCACAGAATTATCCATCAGTCAGATGCCTTTCTTCATTGCCATCCATGGGGGAGCATGTGCCAGGCAGCAAACAAAGGCAACAGAAGAGGCAAAAATATTTAAGATCAATGTGTAGATAAACAGAATGCATGTCATATTCCAGCTTTGTGGCTGATTAATGGATATTTTACTAAAAGAAATCAGAAGAAAAATTCTTGGAACAGTTAAGAACTCCTCCATTCTACTCTTGAAAATAACGACCTGTTCACCTTGTCAGAGACAGCTTTGCACTAATTTTTGCAAGCAAACCCAATCATAACCTTGCTTGAGCTGCAATGTGTGTTTAAAATTTACCAAAAGGTGGAAGATGGAATGCAAGCAGGAGAAAAACAGGAATATGAAGTTTGTACCTTGTACCTGTGGCATCCAAGGTAAAACCACCGCATCACTGATTTCACACTGGGCACGTTACATCAGGCTATTAATCTACCTGAAATACCTGGGGCCAAGTGAAGCGTTCTGAAATAGGTAACTGAGACTCCCTTTCGGAAATTAAAGTCATCCACCGCAAAAAAGGAACACCACATTTTGTCACTGTAACTTGTTGTCTTTGGGGTTAACTTTCCTCCCAGTGCTAAGATCTGATGATAATCCTATAAAGTACATCTGGGAAAGGAAACCCACCTGATACAGACTAATGTTCTGGGGGGTTCTCACCCCTATTTTCCTTTAAACCAACTGTCCAACTTTGTAAATCTGAGTTTTAATTAGGTATCTGAAGACATCGTAAAAAAATCAGACACAAGAACTGAGGTCTGCAGTAAACTACAGAAAATACTACACATAAACTTTACCAAACAAATGCCAAATACACATACACATCAATCATATATATATAAAAAATAAACTCACAAATTTGAAGAAGTTCAAAAAAAAGGAGAGGGAAACCTATTTTAAGCAGGAAACCAAGTAAATCCATATTTTCTCTTATACAAACAGCATGCAAATTGAATTTCCAAAGGTACACCCTTCTCTGTTATCAGACAATATAAAAAAAAAAAAAATTGGCCATCTGTGGCTCCTCATACCTCAATTTCACCTTCTATAAAACGGGAGAACTTGAATCTCATCTCCTTTCCTGAAAGCTATCATTTTCAAAGCACTCTAAACCTGAAGTTATTTTTGGAATAGTATCTTCAGAGCAGGCTGAAGAAACCCCATAAAGAGCAGCATCACTTGCACGCAGAAGTCAAATCCATATTCGTTAGCAGAAATCTTTATACTCTGTGTTTTCATAGCACAACAGAGTCTGAGCTACGGAGTGATGACAGCATTAAACTGGAAAGAAATTTTCTCCTTCCCCTTCAGCGCATTTCTTTTGCAGGACACATGTTTAGCAGTCAAAGAGGAGAAATGAAAGAGTATTTGCAATGCTGTGAAAAATTTCAAGTCTGGGTTAAAATCTCTAAATGGAGTTTGAAGTGAGACAGGTTTAGAAGAGAGAAAGAAGGCTTTGAGGTGCCCTTCAGTGTTGTCCTGCTCACTTCTCCACCCATATAACAGTCATAGAAAAAAATGTGGTATTTTGGGTTATTATTTTTCCAGCAGCCTCAGATTGTATCTATTCCCCCATGAAAGATAAGTAAAGGTGCACATGAAGCCAAAACCTGGTGAGAAACCTCCCTTACAGCACATCCTGTTTGCTAATACTCTACTACCCCAGCTTCCAAGCCTGTCCCACGTCCCTGCAGCAGAGGAAGCCACCTGACAACACTCAGTAGCCACACAACACAGCAGGCAAGGAGACATTGCCCAGGTCAGCCAGGAGCAGACAGAGGGGTGATGATAAACACGGTTCTACAGAGGCAATAACCACTGAACAGCCCCACGGGCTGGTTAAATATTATCCCTGTTATGCAGTTTGGGAAAACTGATGGAGATTGTGCCGAGGCTACGTGGATCCACTCGTCAGATGTGGAGTTTGATCTCCTGGGATTCAGGTACCCATTTCTACATCCAGAATCAATGCAAAAAAAAAAAAAAAAAAAAAAAAAAAAAAAAAAAAAAAANAGAGAGAAAAAATAGATGTTTTCAGATACAGGGATTTCTGGGGGAGAGAGGGGCAGTTTCTAATGTATTTATGGCCTTCCCCACACCAGCCATAGGACTGGTCAAGAGTTTTGGCTCATAAAAGGAGAAAGAGGACATGCTGAGGCCACCTGTGGCTCCACATTCCCCTCTTTCATTCCTCATCCCTCTCCTGCCCTCATTCCTGGGGGGAACTTCTTACAAAGAACGACACCATGGGTATCTGGGAGGTCCCATAAATTCAAAATTTCCCTGGTTTAAACTCCAGCAAGCTGTTTTTTACACATACTGGGCCAGGAGCAGCAGAATGGGGAGAGTATGCTGAGAAACAGGGTCCCACTGCACCAGCTGGGGGTAACATTTTCTTTCAACCAGCACAAGATGCCACAGCTGACGTCTGAAGATAAATATACACCCTTTCATATTTAACCAGCATATTTTGCCTTTTCAGCACAATACTGAAATCTGGTTAATTTTCAAACTGCCAGTTGAGATCTTCCTGACATTTTCAGTGGAGAAGGACAAGAGGACCAAGGCTGAGGATGCCCACGCAGAGCACTGCAGGTGACATCACTCTGGGCCCAGAAAAAAATTCCACCACAAGGGATGGTAGAAAAACTCACTCCAACACCACTACACAGCAGCTTCCAAGACTCCAACATTTGTTTTATAATCACTAAGCAAAGTCCTCTAAAAAATTTTTACTAGCTTTTGGCCACTTGAAGTGCCCATTCCAGTTCCAACACAAAGTGTTAAAAGTTTCCTTGATTCCCAGCAGAACCTTTTGTCCAAAACACGCACACAAAACCAGCACAAAACCAAAACCCACTGAAAAGCAGGTAAAGCTGTTTCATCCTGGTCTCAGACAACTTGTGGGCCACCTACTTAGTACTGCCACACTAATTAAGAATGTTCTAACAGCAGGGGAAGGTGAAAAACGCTTTGGATGTTTTGCTGAATCTCCTGCAGTTGTATGAATTTCCCAGCTTTAGTTCTTCAGAAGCCCATCCTATAGAGTAAGATCTTGCAGTGGTCAGTTAAATTATATATGTTTTTCATTAGAAGCCTAAAGATAAATATGAATTCATAAGTGTGTGTATATACAGACATATCTGCAGGATTTAATCATTCAGATCACAGTGGAAAGTAGTTTTAACACAGCAGTGAATTTTGCCTTTCCAGTGTGTTAGAAAACAGGAAAAAAAGTAGATCTGTGTATGAACATAAATCAGAGGGACCTTTACCACTTCTTTAAGGAAAAGCTATAGCATTTTAGGGAAAGAATAGTCTCCATTAAAGAATGAGACAATCAGCCCATTAGGTAAATTTTCATGTTAAGACCAGAATATTAAATACTCCCTTTGATTATGAATTGTATTAAAGTGATTAAAATCATCTAATAAAAAAAAATCCTAATCCCAGACCTGCTGTCATATAAATATATACGGTTCAAAATATTTCAGTGCAATTTAACATTTGTAATAAGGTCCATAATTTATTAAAATTATAATCTAACCACATTTAAATTAATGTTAAAACACAAAAATATACACTCTTACCATTTTACTCTCTGATATAAAAGAATGACAGTAAAATCACGTTTTCTGCCTTTTGGTTCTCTTCTGATTGCACGACCACCTCTACAACGTAAAAACATCTTGAAGGACTCAAATGAACTCTATCAGATACTGGGAGAGATGAGTGACAAAGCTACAGGCAGAAATCCTAACGTTTTCCTGAAGAATCTTTGTTATTATTTATAAACGCTTTTTTTTTTTTCTGTTGCTGTAACACAACCAGGAGACATATGCAGATAGATAAAACACCAAATGTTTATTTTTTCAATTTGTTTTTTTTATGTTTTAAAGTGATCTCTGCATTATGCAGGCTTTTTCCTTCAGATCACTGTTATAGTCTTCCGAGGCAGGCTGCAATCCCCATTTGACTCATCACATTACGTGCTCGTATTAAGTTCTGCATTAAATCCCAGTGCCATCTATAACTTGCTACTAATATCTTTACACCACTGAGGCTTTGATATTTGATGGAAAGCCCCTGAAACCTCACCAAGGGTCTCATCAAATCAGGCAAGCCTCACTTTGCTGTGTATTTACCAAGTGAAGCATATATTCAAGTGAACCCAGTTTGAGGAGTCCATGGTTAGTTAATCAGCTATGAAGAGTTTTCTCAACCTATTGTTTTTAGCAATACAGCCAAAATTCTATGAAATGGCATCCCTTGCTGCTCTGCTTGAATATCCATGGTTTACCTGAAGAGGATCAAAATGGTATCTCTCCCTGCCACTAATTCCTGACTTCTTGCTTAGTGCAATGCATCTAAAGAAATGAAACTTATTGAATCAAGTTTAATGACATAATAAATTCTTCCCTTCAGACAATGTTGAGGCTTAATTCACTAGAGCACTTTAAGCCTTTGCCTTTAGCATCTGATGGGTCATTAGCCTGTAATCCGCAGCTAGCCTGTTTGGAATCTAAACTAAATCAGGAACCGTATCAGTAGTTTCTGAAATATGACTGGCAGGTCAAGTGGCCTCAAAAAGACTGCCTGGGGCAGTTAAGACTAGGATAGGGCATGACTAGACCAGAACCAGTGATGAATCTGGAAGCGTGTACTCAATAAAGACTTCATTCATTCTAACTCACTAAACAGCAGTTCTTCAAATGACTTGACTTATATTTTTGATGTTTTTAACCAGTAGGTCATGCAATAAAATTGTCCTGTATGTGCCAATAGGCTTAACACACAGATCATTGACTTGTGTGCTTGGGCATATTTTATTTATATTTTTCCTTTAAGTTTTTTCCACAGCAGCCTGAAAAAGGCAATAGAATCACTGCCGTGTGGGAAAACATGTAATCTAAAGGACTTAGATCATAGAATTTTGAAGAGCAGAAAGTTTGATGAATCACCCTTTTGTCCAAAAAGAAAAAAACCTCTGAAATGCCCATTCCTACACCTGGAAAGTCACATTCTTGAGATGCTACAAAAAAATCTCTGCTCCCAGCTGAATATTTCTCACATTACATATTAAAAACGCTCCGTATGCAAAAATTTTAGTGCTTTTCAATACAAGCCAGAAAACCAACTCTGCTTTAGAGTTTCAGCTGGAATATTTCAATTTTATTGGAGAGGAAAGTGTGCTGTGCTCATCTCCAGCACCCTCCACCACAGCATTCACTGAATGCTTGTAAGACTTGATTCAAAGTCCACTTCAGTCAATTGACCCCAGTGGTCTTTAGATCAGGCCCTTAATCTGTACATTGCACTCAGATAATCAGTAACAGCTTAGTTAGAGGACAATTTTTTTTTTTTATTTTTTTTTTTTTTACCCGTCATTTCCCAGATTCAACGAAACATTTCCAAACCTCTAGAAATCAGACTGGCACTTCTGGTAGATACAGTGCAGCACATGCTATAGTCGAGGTTTAAGGAGTGTTTGCAGTTAAAAATAAAAATAAAAAAACCCACAGTGGGGGAAAATTAATAAATAAACATATAATCTTGACACTTTGACTCCCAGGAAATACCCTGAACTATGCTTCAGCTCTGATACCACAGCGATTTCTCAGTGGAGATAAAGACACATTGGCACCAAGCAGGGAGTGAAAAGGAAGAGTAATTCTGGTTTGGAAACAGAGCACGGGGCTGGGTTATGAACCACAGACCAAATTCCCCCACTGTCCCTAGAATATCAAAATACAAGGATTCAAAAGCCAGACAGGATAATTTCAAGATCCCTGCTCTGAGGAGTGACAGGAGCCCACAATCACCCCATCTAAGAGTCACCTTCCGTAGAGTGGCTGTGTGAAATTCAGCAGGGCAAATCCCAAAATATCCCCAATTAGAAAGATAACTCATTTCCAGATCCAGCCTGCTCAAAGTTGTCTACAGTTTAATTTAAATATGCATTAAACACACTGTGTAGCAGAGGCAAAATTACTTATTGCTTTAAGCATGCCCATGCTATTTTAAAATAGCCTGGCCGTCATGAGCATTTCTCCTATTATCTTTGGTGACATTTAATCAGTGCTTAAATGTTGGGAACACAGGGGAAAGAAATCAGGTTATATATTTGGGAAGGCGACTCTTAGAAATTAGGCTTCTTTCCAAAAGAAAACTTAACCAGTTGCTCACTGCCTAAGCAAACAGAGTTAACACATTTTCTCCTGGTAGGAGGAAAGTTACACCCCAGCCAGGGTCAAATACTTTTGAGGATGCACTACCAAAGCTGAATTCAATTCCCAGAAGACTCAGACCAATAACTTCAGCCTCTGTACAGTAAGAGTCTCTTTTTCCCTGTGCCTCACACACTACAGAGGTAGAAGGTATTTACAGAAATGAGGAAATGTAATTTTTTTTTTTTGCACTTATCATTGAACTATTAAAGGCACTCTGTCATTTGGGATCTCCCTCCATCTCCAGCCTTTGTATTCCAAGGTACTTCAGTAACGGCAGTAAGTGAAACTAAAATGCCAACTTGAGATTTGCATTATAAATGGCATATACAAAGAGATTTTTTAAACTTTGGTTGATCTAGCATATCAAAGATCTTTTTCTCTCTTTTTCTAAGCTACTTCAGTGACTGTATTGAAGTGAACTGAAAGGATTAGCTTGAAAGTGGCAAGAAATCTGCCATGCAAAGAAATAATTTTTTTTCCCCACACTCATTTCAGTTGAACTCTTCATTATATGGAGGCCCCTTTCCTCTTCTGAAATGCATTTTGCTCTGTCTCTCTCAAGCCATCCCATGCTGTGCCAATCCCAAACAAGGTGAAAATACAAAGTGTGGAAGAGCAGCCCCTGCCACTGGTTCCTTCAGCTCCTCTTCAACCTTCTGCACTGCCAAACCGAGCACCGGAGTGAAGATTGCAACATATTTACTCATAATTTCCTCTTTAGCCAGAGCTGGAGGTAAATCCAGTGACACTGATGACATCTGCCTCTCCCACACTTTATCCTGATGCACTTCCCCACTGCACAGACCTCCATGTGATCGGGACACACATCCCAGAAACGCACACGGAGGATTTCTCTGCTTCCCGAGGAAATCACACTCTCTTTTCACTACTTGCAGTGTGGTTAGCATAGCCTTACTCCAGTAATATCTATCTGGAAAAAAAGGAAACAGCATGGAAAAGTCACCAGGGGAAGAAGAGCAGAAGGAATGACTCAGCTGCGAACCTGGATTCAGACAAAAATGACTAAGAGCTCCCAAAATCAAAAAAAAAAAAAAGTTTTGCGAGTGCTGATACTAATTCTCCACTCAGATTCGTTCCCATTTAGAAAACTTACAATCTAAACAAGTTAGATTATTCTTTAGAAATGTTGGTCACTCTGTGGCTCCCTACCTAGCTCATCCTTTTCCTTTGAATAACTAAGCAAACCAGCTGCATTAACTCTTTGAAACAAAAGCCCTTTGTGTTTACTGACAAGTTCGGTGGCAGTCCTAGATAAGTATCAGAGAGGAGCTCACAGCCTGTGTTTGGTGGAAGGCTGAAGGTCTGAGGGGAGAGAAGGGGCTGGCGGGCACAGGCAAGGGGAAAGGCTTGGGATTCCCAAGCTGGGGCTGAGTCAGAGCTCAGGGCTCCACCAGCGCTCCGTGTTTACGGAATAAATCGTTGTTCCCATCGCAGACTCACTCACTGCCCACTCCAGTCCGAGCTCATTCCTCTGACATCAGTGGCTCCACAGCAAGATTAGACAGACATGCAGCAGGGACAAAAATCCAGCTCAGGACAGTGTAATCCCCGCTTTCCTGACAAACTTGTTTGTGCCAGGGCAGCCCAAAGGCCTGCAGGAGAAATGATGCGTGTCCAGGCCGGCGGCCGAGGACAAACCGTGGGACACTCAGAGTGCCCAAAATATGGGGGACGTTACTCCAGACATAACAAAATACAGCTTATAACAACATGCCACTCAGATAGCCTTTAATGTGTGGCTTCTAGAAGTTGATTTATCGGCAGCTAATTACAGAAAGTACTGGGGGTCTCTTCGCATCTCACAGGCCACAATAGATGCGCCACCCCTCAGTGCCAATGACACAGGCGCCCTGTCAGAGCTGAGTATCTGCCTACTGACCCCTCCTCTTCACCAAGGGGGACTTGCTAATGTCCTGGGCTAAAACTGTGCCAGCACCAGCTGGCAGGCACGCTCGTGAACCGATGAAACTCATCCCGAAGACAAGCGAGACCTCTGCAACCTGCAGGAGCAGGACCAGAATTTCTCCTTCCTCCCAAGATTAACTGCAGGAGAGTGCTCCAACAGCTATTCATCACCACCAGCACCTAAAGCCTTCCTTACTGCATATATCAACGTGTCGAGGGCCGTGACTAATGGAAAAGGCACCACCCTATAAAAAGGAATAAAAATGAGGGAACCATCAGGAACAAGCAGCAAGTCAGCTGTATCAAGCTAAGTTTTTTCCTAATGTAAAGATTCGAAGTAAATACACCCTCAAAAAAAAACCATAAAAATCAGCCTTCTTATTAATCTCCTGATAAAGAAATGCAAAATAATAAATCAGTTTAGGTTTGTTTCAATCGGCCTTAAAGAGATAAATAAAAATAAGCTTCCAAAACACTCAGGGAAGTGACATGAGCCCGTGATCCCACGGAGTCTGCAAGGATGCTGAGCCACACGTAAAATACTGTTTGCATATGTGAAGTTCAGCACACAACAGACTTCTGAGAAGAGAGTAATGTCAAATAAAAGAGTATCTGTATTATTAGCTATATTTAGTTTTGCTGGTGCTTTCCTATAAGGCTCCATATAGGTAAGAGAATTAATTGTCTGGAGAGCCCACCTTCTGTAGTGACCCACCCAAGTGGGTCAGCCTGAGCCTGATGGCAGAAATGAGCAATAAAAAGTTTAACACTGTCTGAAATAATCCCGGATTTCATTTAATCTCCCTCCTAGTACTAAAAATAACAGAAAGCAATAAAATCTCAGATGGTGCATATTGCAAGAGCCGGAGTTTAATCTCACTGATGAGAAAAAGAAGAAGCAACAGACCCCTTTCTCAGCTTCCCAACACTCCCAATTTTGATTCTTTTCCTGCAGTGCTGGAATATGCACCTACTTCCTTGAATTAACAGATCTCCAAATAACACTCATGGGGACTATTTTCCTACACATAAACTTGCTTTCTCTGTTTAGAGGAATATAACTGGCTTCGGGAAGAAATATAAAAGAGTTGCTAAAGCCAGTAATTTCCTCAGCCACACATATGGCTTCTAAGTTTAATAGCAATTATGTCATTTTTATATATGATTCACTTGATGTTGTTTTCATGTGAATCATTTGACATATATAACTCCAGCAGATTTCTTAAATAAGCATATCACCAGAGACTAGATTACTAATCAATTAACCAATTTCTCCCCCCCACTTCTCCCATCTTGGCATGCAATTAGGAGAGAAAACTAAACTTAGAAAGGCACTTGGAGAAAATGAGGCTTGATAAACCATGGGGTTTTTATTCTAGGGGAAAGAAGGGGGTGACAGGGCAATAAAGTGGGGCCTACAGCAAGCAAACACATGGAAAGACTTTGCACTCAAGTGTCTCCCTGCTGGGACCTGAAGAGCTTCCCTGCAATGCCCAAGGTTTCTCCAGCACCCCACATATCGTGCACCACCCTGGGCAAGGCTCATGCCCTTCATCCCTTCCTTGCAGGAGCACCAGTGTGGCCACAAACACCTGCTGTTCAGCACTTGAGCAGGTGCAGCAGGGACACCAACACCCCCAAACGCACGAGGTTTTAATTCTCACTTCTCTTCTTGCTGGGGATGGCAGGGGAGGCCAGTGCTGCAGAGGGAACAGGGAAGGAAACAGCCCGGTTGGAGAGGTGTTTACAGCTTTCTTGCCCGACCTCCCTGTGCTCTCACCACAACACACACCCTTCTTTCCAGAAGAAATTTCACACCCTGCAACACCCCTTCCTCATTTTCAAACCGTTCACCACCCTGGTGCTCAGCAACCTGTCCCTCGGCCACAGGCACAGAGCAGCCCTTCCCCTCCTTTCCTGGAGAGGCAGCTGAGCATCCCCTTCCAGCCCCACGCCACCTCAGCTCCCTCTGCTCTCAGGAATAATAGGCAGAGAGGATTTGTTTTGCCAGCCTAACTGTTTTTAGCATATTTCCTTTAGCTCCCAGCTCAGTATATAGGCAAAATACTCGACTCATGGCTTTTATGGGTCGTGAGTGAAGCAGCCACAGGCATTTTCCACACCCTTCTTATTACACTGCTTGGGGACCAGGCACCTTTCAGACAGAAATACACTTCTCTTGCTAGAAAAGTGCCTTGAAAACTGGTTGCAACATCTTCAACTCTAACTGCATGCAAAGGAAATCTATACCTACAGCAGTTTTCCACCAATGTTTTGTTTCCCTCTTATAAACTCCACTAGTCCTCAGTCCCAAACATAAAGCAAAGATAGCTGCTCTGAGCAGTTTCTGAGAGCTGATATCTGTGTACTTTGGCTGCTATCAAAAGAACTATTAAGCACACACCTAATTTAACTACCCAAGTAAATGCACTAAGACAACCTTAAGACAACCTTGCTTGCTTGTTTTATTTAAGAACATATTCAAGAGATCTGTTTGAAGAAACCAAAGCAAACAGCAAGACCAGGGCTCAACCACTAAACAGCCACAAGACCAACCACTCCAAATCTTTTCCAACACAAAAAGTAAAATTTAGGTTTCACTGTCCAGTTTTCAAACACAAAAAGTTCATAAGCCACGACAAGGTAGAACCACAACTTTGTTTTCCCACCTCCCATAGCTGATTTTACCTTAAAAAATGAGTGTCTGCTTTCCTTTTCTCCTTTCTTCCTTCTGTCCTTGAGCCAAGAAAGTGGGGAGCCCAGCCCCTCTGATATGGTCACCTCCCTGCAGTCAGGCCCAAGTGAAGGCACCTGCACCTTCTGGGGAGCCAGACCACACCTCAGAGCAAGGAAAGAGGTGAATGAAAGCCTGTAAGCCAAGGCAAGCCATCTAAATTGACATAAATTGACAAATGACAAGTGTGAGGTTTACACGTGGACATCTGCTGAGGCAGTAACAATCCTCCTGCTAGGGTGAGCAGCCACCCTAATCACCTTTCTCTGTTATTCATGGTATTCACATAAAGTAAAATTACTTACTTAGATGAGATTCATATTCTAGAGAATATATTATGGTTATTTCACTGTCCCAAACCATGGTGAGGAGAGGATGGAATCATTACATCATTTAAATTGGAAAAACCCTCTGAGACTGAGTCAAACCATTAACCCAGCACTGCCAAGTCCCCACTAAACCACGTCCCCCCTGTCCCACTCTGCACTGGGCTGGCCTCACCTTGAATATTGGGTACATTTTTGGGAAAGAGGAGGAGAAGACACTGATCTCTTCTCTGTGGTGGTCAGTGACAGGGCCTGAGGGAATGGGTAGAGCTGTGTGTTAGGCTGGACATCAGGAAAACGTTCTTCACCCAGAGGCAGTTGGGCACTGGAAGAGGCTCCCCAGGGCAGTGGTCACAGCACCAAGGCTGACAGAGCAAGGAAGTGTTTGGACAACCCTCTTGGCCACTTGCTGTGACTTTTGGAGATGGTTCTGCACAGGAGCTGGACTTGATGGTCCTGCACAGGAGCTGGACTTGATGGTCCTGCTGGGTCCCTTTCAACTCAGCATATTCTGTGATTCTGTGACACATATAACGTCCCTTAATTTTACAGCTGAAACACCTGAAGGATGAGATGAACTTGCTTGGTGAAAAGACCCCAGAGACACCAGGATAAGTCAGCTTGGAGGTGATCTGTGTTCAAACTGATGTGAGCAAGCCCATGAGAGTTTTTTTCTCACAGCAGTGATCCAACCTCCTGCTGTTCACTCGTTATTTCAGGTGCCTATCCCAGCTGCTCCTGCTCAGATGTTGCAGATTATCACTGGTAGGAGCTCTTCACTCCTAGAAGTTTTGTTCGGTTTTATTCAAAACCTGGTTTTTCTCCCTTTTCCTTCTGCTGTACAGATCTGGCAATCTGGTTTTACAAAACAAACAATTCCCCAAAGACAAGTGTGCTGGCAGGAATCAGTACAGCTGGTTTGACTCCGCTGAGACATGGCTTGTTCAAGGTGAAAACCCTGCTGGGTTCTCTTTACCTGGCTGGTTAACAACTGTTACAAATAAGGAAGTTCTGAGCAACAGAGTTCATAGAATCACAGAACGACTTGAAGGGACTTTAAAGACCATGAGCAAGGACATTTGCCACTGGTCCAGGTTGTGCAAAGCCCCATCCAACCTGGCTTTGGACACTTCCAGGGATGGGGCAGCCACAGCTGCTCTGGCCAACCTGTGCCAGGGCCTCACTCTCTCCTCCCTGTGCATGCCTGGCAGGATCATCTGATGTTGCAATAGGACACAAAATGAAGAGACGGACTTCTGTCTGATTTCTGAGAGCTAAAATCCTTTATTTCAAATTTCTGACTCCTTTACGTAGTATTTCAAACAAGCCCAGTGGTTGGTAGGCAAAGTTAACACCTCTTCAATCACATTGGTCAAGACAGATGTCCATCAAAGATCTCTTCCTCTAAGAAGGCATGAAAAACATAAATAAAACTAACATAAACAAGTCTGTTATTTACAGCAAAATCCATGGGAAAAGAATTTCTAATACTAAAATGTCAGAAGGCTAAAAAACCAGGGCGACAATCTTCCCCACCTGGGAAGCAGGAACTTGATCTTCCAAGGTGTGACTGTTTCATGGAGGATCAGCTTCAGAGCACCTGCCCAGCTCCTGGGCACGACACTCCTCCCAGGATTTTCAGCGGGGTGTTGTGTAACACTGCCATCATTTCCCCATAGCATGAACATTATCTGTGCTGGTCTGGGTTCCCCTGGTCCAGTGTTCATGCAGAACCCTACCTCTGTTTTGTGACCACTCAGTTCCCTTTGCAGGGTGCCCAAAGACCTGCTGCCATCAGCTGTGGCTTCCAGGCAGCCACGTGCGCTTCCCCAAAGCCTCAGAAATCACCGAACCTCGAGCACTTCTCAAAAGTGAATCCCCCTGCCTGCTTTTTCGATCCTGTTTACTCCATGCACTTAATTAACCCAACCACATTCTGAGGATGCATGCTATCAGCACCACATGCCCTGGTCTAACAAAAACCATGGCAAAGCATTAGTAATAAAATCCCCACTTTGCAGAAAAAGTAACAGCAAAATGCTCCCACACCACGTACCAAATGGCACGTCTTCTGTGGCATCCCCACCTTCCTCGCCTCCCTCTTCCTGTGGCTGGTCCATCTGTCCTCACTTGGGAGCTCTGATTTCACACATCTTTCCCCACCACATCTCCCCTGCTCGCCGAGTGCTCCTCAGACACTCTGTGATTTGCAATCCTGCAGCAGTTGCGCTGTGCGGTTTCCCATCGCTCCCGGGCTGCCCCGACGCCTGCATTTCCTGCTGCCAACAAACCCACCTTACACCCATTGCCAGCCCCCCAGGGCACTGTTTCCACCCTCCTCATGTGGTCTGTGCTCCGGATGTCAGCAGTGGGAGCTCCTCACATGCTCTGTCTGCTGAATCATACTCACCCGTTCCCTGCCGTACCCAAATGAAATAATCCTGCTGGCAGGAGGATGGAGAGAACTTTGCAGAGTGGCCTTATCCTTCCTCTGTTCCCCTCCCCGTTCCCCTGTAGACCCTCCACACCAGGAAGGCTGATGAAGATGTGTTGAGCTGCACCACCATAGATGTCCAGCTCAGAATCTCCCACCCTACTTAACCCCCTGAAGAAACTTTCCCAGTCCCAGATGAGTCCTAAGAAACATTCACTCAAATAAGACTTCCCAGCTGCAGAATCCTCAGTGCCAACAATCTCTGCAGTCCCAAACCTGATGTGATCCCACCTTGGACTGGACCTGTCAGATCTGCTCTGAAAAATTCACGGGCTAAAAATTCACTAGAAAAGGAGCAGAGCAGCTCTTTTGCTATGAGAGCAAAACAACATAAAAGCACTAATGACCATCCTTGCTTCCCCCAGGACTTCCTTGGCCAACCAGGAAACAACTAACATGATTCCCTTTAAAAGTTATGCTAAACTCTGTAGCAAAGACATTAAAATTTTCCAGGCTTTTCTCTTCCTCAGATTGATTGATACTGCAAAAGGACAGACAAAGCTGGAGCTAGAGGAATTTTCAGGAGTCTTTCTAAAGTAAATTTCCTATATTTAGTGAAATTGAATGCTGCTGATACATATTATTGGCCTGCAGAATAAGACTCGTCCACCCAAGGAAAAGGATTAACTGAAATATTGCCATTTCTAGGAATTAAAGTTATTGGAATTCAAGCTGAAGCCCATTTCCTATACGCAATCTTAATGTGATCCTCAGGGAGCTCTGAAATTATCATCTTCAAGTAAGTGATCTTTTCATGCAATTTTATTCTAGCACTATATCTAGGTATCTTCTCCATAACTTCTATGTCCACAAGCTTATTTATCTCCTTGCTAAAGTTCAAAATCTAATTTCCAACACAGGTTACTTACTGTAATAAACTGTACAAGCTTTAAAGTGACAAGTTGAAAGATACAATTTTTTAGAGTTATGAATTAATAGCCATATATGTCAAAGAAAGTGCCAACTTTTTCATATTTATAGATATATTATTGAAATGATAAAAAATGAACTGAGGAAAGAGAAAAGAAGTGAGGAGAACTACATATAATGAATCAAACATACTTAACAAGACATGTACAGACACTTTAGTGTGCATCTCTTTTATTACATTACATTAATCAAATTCTGCTAAAGACATCCATCTAAGCGAAGTGTCACAGTGATATTCTATAAAAACATTCTTTTGAAAAAGAGTCTTCTCTGACAGTGATATCAACTCCCCTGTCTTGAGTGATTGTCAGGACTGCATTACTCAGAAATTAAGAGAATTTATGTAAGTGCCTCACGAGCTCCCCTGAAGAAAAAAAATAATTTAATTGGAGGAAGTGTACATACTCTGATAAAGGCTGGTAAAACAGGGATAAGTGATTTCACTTAGGGAAGCATGAATGGGGTTTTTTTTCTGCTTCTTACTCCTTTGGTTCACAGCACCAACAGACTTTCTCAGTCAGGAAAATCCTGGAATAAAATCTTCCCTTCTGCTAAAATGGGCAGAATACGTGCACTTTTGCTAAAAATTATCCAGCAAGACCTGATCAGCTGTGATTTGAGGCTTTTTTGCTTCCTCTGTGTGTTTATTTATTTATTCTAATGAGCCTACAAACAGCTCTCGGGAAGGCAATGGAGGTTTCTTTGCCATGCAGATGTGAGGCCCAGATGTGGCACAGCTTGGCATGGCCTGGCTCTGGGGAGCAGAGGCAGTTCTTGCAGGCTGGGCACTTGGGTCATAGCCACATGTGAGCTCAGGTTTGCATCAGGCATGATCTTCTGCCTTCCTACTACCAGGCAGATGCTGCAAACCCAAGGTAACTCAGCATTTTTACAACCTACTGTACCTGTGTGTTTCATAGTGGGATTTATAGCAGGTCTTCATTTGTTGCTTAAGAGGAAAATGATGTGGAGTTAAAATTTTGGGTTCATTCTTGCATTATTTCATCTCCTTCTTTGAAACAGTCTAACCCAGGATTTCTTACCTTTGAGCACATCTAGAAAAAATATGAATGCTGAAATTCCCGTCAAGTAGAGAATTTGGATGAGAAGCTACTTTCAGCCCCAGTGCCAGCAAGCCACAGAGAACGAGGGGTGAAGGGTATTGCATCACTTCTCCTCCATTATTTAGATGCAATGGGATCCATAAATCCACAGAGGTGACATCCATTAGGTAGCATTAAGGTAGTGCTGGTATTCCCATTGTGTGTGGGGGGGTTGGTTTTACTTCCTTGTAAAGGAAGGGAAAGCTCCTGATGGTAATCCCTGAGTGATGTGGCATCAAGTGTCAAAATATAAGACAAGGAAATAAGGCACAAGGAGTAGTTTCATCTAAATGATTCACTGACAGATCACAAAGGCAATGATTTGCTCTTCCCAATTATTCTCTAATTTCACTATTAAGCCTGGATGTTATTCAAAACTCAAAGTCAACACTACAAAAAAGCAAAACATGAAATCCACCATTTGCATAACTTATTAAGTGAAATATGGAATTCATGTGACAGACAGAACGTCAACTTCAAACTGTGTTTCCAGCCACAGCGAGAGCTGTTTGATCTGCACGGGTTAGTTCCTTACCAGGAAAAAATCACACACACACAAAATTTACAAAACCAGTGGATGCAGAGCGATTTTGCAGTGAACTTTGTAAATGCAGGAGAACTGTGAACACGTTGGATCAAAATTCTGCCACGAATTCAAACTAATATTTACCGAACATCCAGTTCACTGCTCGCTCAGCTGCTCTTATCAATGTTTTAATAAACTATAAATCCTAGCGAGCCCTGAGGCAACTTAACTGCTGTAGTGATGCTGGAGGGTGATTAGGAAAAGAACTAAAGATAAGATCCATTGTTTTTTTCATGGTTGTGCACATCATTTTTCTATTTCTGATGCTTTATGTGTGATAATCTGAGCTTCCTCAGAGGTAAATTCTCATCTAATCATAAGTCCCCACACATCAACAGAACATATCCTATGTGGTCTAACAATAAAAAAAACAGAGAGCAAGAAGTGCTTCATTAACAACACGGATTTAACCTACCGTAAGCTCATTTTTAGGCTGCAACAAAAGCCCTAGAAAAGGTGAAAATTAAAATATGTCACCTAAAGAGCTCTCTAAAATTAGAATTAATTTTAATCTGCCTGGAAAAAAAAAAAAACCTGAATGGTGCTGAGAGTTACGAAGAGGGGTGTTGTTTTAAAAATATATGTAATATCATATAAAAGGAACAAGAAGCCCTGTTTTAAAGAAACAAGGCAGATATCATGCTCTGCTGCTCAGATTGATACCTAAACTACATGAAAATGTACTGGCAGAGCCCATCCTGTGGCATTTCTGATAGGCACGGGGATGGGGTCCTGGGCACAGCTGGGTAAGGACAAGAGAAGGAAGGGCACAAAGGGGTGGCAGAGGAGGTGCAGAGAGATCACCTCTCATTTTGGTAGCCCCACAGGTACCAGAGAAGGATCTTGGGTTTGAAAGGGACATTTTAAAGCCATGTCAGTATGTTCTGCTCTGGAACTGCTCCAGGCAGCACAGGGAGGAAGGAGATATCTCCTCTCGCTATTTTTGGGTTGGAGCATCCCTGCTCCAGACGGGTTCTTTTGCTTGTCTGATTCACCACAGCCAGAGCTATAAACCAGGAGGACAAGCTGGATTAATATCAGGTGCGTCATTAATAAATACTTCCCCTTTTCCCAGTGTTTCTCCCTCCATCCCTGCCTGGGTCTGCTCTGCTCCCCAGGCAGCCCATCCCTGGCTCTCACAAGCCAGGCTGACCTTTCTCTGCATACACAACCCTGCCAGGATCAGCCCCAGCAACTGGAATTTGTCTCCCTCTAAGTGACAGCTGCCATTTTAATGATCCAGCAGCAAAGGTGAGTTTCATCTCAGGAGGCAGAGAGGGAATGCAAAATAAAGAAAGGAAAAACAAATGTTTCCATGAGGAGCTCCTGAAGATCAGATGATTAGGAAGTGATTTGGGGGTGAATTCTATATTTAAAAAAA
>WAAE01015868.1:0-60691 GCA_013400495.1 Nicator chloris | reverse complement strand
ACGGGGAAGGGAACGGGGAAGGGAACGGGGACGGGAACGGGGACGGGAACGGGGAAGGGAACGGGGACGGGAACGGGGACGGGAACGGGGACGGGAACGCGGAGCGGGGCTGGAGGCGGCGCGGGCAGCGGGGAGGGAGCAGCAGCCGCCTGCGCAGCAGAAAGAAATAAATACCATTTTACAGCCGTAACCCTTCGGAAACATCCTGAGCAAGTGGTGGGGGATTGATATGGGGGCTTTCAAATATACATTTTAAATTTTTTATACATACATATTTATTATGTTTTAAGCCGTCTTATAGGGACGGTTATAACTTCCTCCTTCAATCTGAATCTTTGGCGAGTTCTGCCACCTTTGTCACACAGCACATTTTCTGTCTGTGCTGCCTTTTGCTGTCCTAATTAACTGTTTTCCCCCCGCATGGCAGGCAATATACAGAGCTAAAATGGAGATTTTAATGCTATGGTTCCATTTTCCTCCTTTTCTTTTTTTTTTTTTTTTCCCCTGTAATTATTCTAATGAATCCATGCATTTGTTCCTTTGAAGCCAGTAGAAAATGATTTTAAGTATGTAGATGAGAAATCTTAAAAGTGGATTTTTTTTCTTTCCTGACAACAGGACCTTAGTTAAAATTTTAAAAATCCCCCACAATTCTTTCATGCAACATTTGGGGTTATGTCCACAATTTGAATATTATATTCTTTCCTTTAAGATATTTCAGTAGTAGTTCCTGACCATCACTGCTAGGAGCAAAAAAATCAGTCAAAGTTTCTTAGTTCAGATTATTTGAAACTTTCTCTTTATTGCACTGGGAGTGAGACAGTGTATCCTCTAACAATCTGAAAAGAGCAAGATAAAGCCTCTAAAAAGACCCCAATTCAGAGCAGCAATCAGCAGGGAAAATATCTCTAGTTAATGGTCCAACGGGAGAACTGCTCTGCTTGGAGGGGGGGTGGGAATAAATAAATAAAGCTAGATTCCACTCATAAAAATTCCTCTGACTGCCTCACATTTACTAATAGATATACTTTTACATGGGCTTTGAACTTCTAAGGAGCAAATCAACTTGTTTTAAGTAGCACACTCCGCTCCTGCAGGACAGCCAAATGCTGAACTCTGCAGTGTGATCCAGGCTGAGTTGCAGCAAATATCTTTTTTCCCTTGGATTTAAACAAAACAATAAAAACCTTATAATTTTTGTTTAAGTTAGAGGAGTCCTAAAAAAGAACATTCCACTGCTCTTTGTGCTTCTGTAACTTAAAAATTGGCTGTGCTTTTAAGTGAAATTTGGCAAGCTGTTAGTCTACAATGTGACTAGGATATTTGGACATAACAAAATTGGCCAAGATATGATATTTTAAATGGAACTACTGTTCATGCAATTTCCTAAGGTTTGTTTTTGGGTTGGTTTTCCTTTTTTTTTATTTTTTTTTTTTTACTATCCATTTGGTATTACAGTTTTATACACACAAATAAATACGTATTATGAGTCCATAATCTACAAACACAAACTATTGTCAAGATGCATTTACAGCGTGTACTGTGACGACTCCTGAGCAAAAAGGCTCCCTCATAATAATGAATGCCCATTATTATAAATAAGCACACAGTAGAAATAACTCATGGCACACAAAAGCACACGCAAGCCCCTTGGTTTGTTCCAGGGCTCAGACACCAGCACTACTATTGCCGAGCTCTGCGTTGGAAGAGCAACTGGAGTCCTGCCATGGAAATGAGCAGCATGCTAAGGAGCAGATGTTCCTCTTTGGAGGGGTGTGGGGGGAAGTCTTGCACCAAAATGTTGGTGGCCCCTTCTGGGTTTACGAGACAACCCAACTGCTGTGATGCTGCCCTGGATCTGTGAGGGACCTGTCTGCTGAAAATCTGGAAGCTGTAGGAGGTGAGCCTACAACAGCACTCCAGAAACATTTTGAAAGACTCATTTAACCACCATTTTAAACCTGTGTCAGGGACCAGGAGGATAATTCTCCTTCACCAAAAACTCCACATGCTTCTGAGCTCCCAGAATGTCAAAAAAATACACTGACCATCTTGCTGGGTAGAAGGGCGGATTGCGTGTGCCAGGTTCCACACAGACAGACACATGGTATAAAGTCAAATTGGCCATTGCTCTTATTAATTACCAATTGAACCAAACTGAGCAACTTAACCCCAGGCCTGGAAGCTGTGCCAGCTTCACTGTGAGCTCTGCACAACCTCCCCCAAAACCAATCCAAGCAAGCACGTCCGCCTCGCCTCTTGCTCCACCAGCACACATGACACAGCCCCAAACCCTGCAATGGGGCTCTGCAAACAAGAAAGCCCTCTCTGCTCTACTGTGTTCACTCTCCCTCTATAAAAACTTAAAGAAAAATTATGTTTGTTTGGCTTATCCCGTGGTCATTAATTTAAAAATTAGTTTGATGTGTGAAAAATGCAACCTAGGTATTTTACGTAGTAGCACAGAAACTGCACCCCAAAATTCATTATGCATTAAAATATATGGTAGCTGTCTCAGACACAAGTTAGAGGCCGGATTGGTGTAAAACCACCACAGGGAATAAAGTAAAATATTCCAAAGGACACCTGGGAAGCTGGTAGCAGAGGCAGGTGAAGGAATTGAGTGGTTTTAAGGCTCCAGCTCAGGCCATGGCACAGCAGTGAGAAGATATAAAGAGCTCTGGAGAGGAAATCAGGATCATGCATGAAGCAGAGTGCCTTGAGAAATGCCCTTGGTTTTGAAGACACAGAAAATTAGGGAGCTGAGCTATGAACAGTAGTCCAGGAAAAAAGACAACACAGAAATTACTAAAGAAATATATAGTTATAGAATAAAATTATAGAATCATTTGGGTTAGGAAAGACCTCTAAGAAAATCAAGTCCAACAATTCTCCCAGCACTGCCAAGCCCACCACTAACCATGTCCCCAAGTGTCACATCCACATGGTTCTTAAATCCCTCCAGGGATGGGGGCTTCATTAGTGGCCTGGGCAACATGTGCCAGGGCAGGACAATGCTTTTGGTGAAGAAATGTTCCCTGATATTCAACCTAAACATCCCCTGCCACAATTTGAGGCCATCTCTTCTTGTCCTATTACTTATTACCTGGGAGGAGAGACCAACATGCCACGTAGCATCCAACATCTACCTCCTTTCATGAAGGAAAAATAAATTAGAAGAAAAGGAATCTCATCTGTGGTTGAATCCCTAGATCAGCTTTCAATATTCATAGTCTGGTTCTCAGCTTATGCTTCCAAAACACCAGACAAACCTCTAGTCCTTAATATGAATTTAAACACCCCTTGGGGACCGCTATTTGGAATCATCTGGAGGGACTCCACAAGCAGTTTTAAATTAGCAGTTTTGAACTAAGAAAATGTGGGTTTGAAATAAGAATGAAGTCTTGAAGCAGAGCCTAAAATCACCTGTGAACAGACGTGCTTTTGTCCTGTTCCTCGGAGCAGAGGGTGAAGGGTAGGGAGGAGAGAAGGCAAGCCTTCGTTCTTCATCGCTTCCCAGCTCCTGCAGGAAACATCCCAAATCCACACAATGTTCCCCAGCACTACATCTTGCCTATGGATCTCCAAGCGATCTGACAGATGTGTAAATTCACACCGAGCCAAAAACTGCCCCGGGATAATACAGCTGTGCACACTAAAGAACGCAAGTTATTCCAGCATGAATTCACGAACAAAAAAAAAAGTCATTTTAACCCACCTTTGGCTTCAAGGTGTACATTTTCCTGAGGTCATTTGGGGCTGACTTCACACTGTTGTGGTCTTACTGACCCCTTTTTTGCTTATTAAAAACTCAAATGCAAAGAGGATTATTTTCTTCTTTTTTCTTTTTTTCTTTTTTTTTTTTTTTGCTAATAGAGTGAGTGTTTAACAGGCGATGCGAGGATGAGCAGATTTTCTTAAATGCCAAATGTTGATGGATACACAGCACAGATACACCAGTATCATAGGCTGCAAATGTCACTTAGCCTCAAGAATTCCTCTGTCCAACACTGTTATAACAAGGTGTTTTTAAAATTGGAACAGGATTTACACCAGTGAGGTGTGAATCAAGGATACTTTTTTTTTTTTTTTAACCCAGTGATTGCTCATCACTTCTTACAGAAACCTGGCATGGTTTAGGCAAAGCTGGATAGTTGTTCAAACCCACAGTGATTTACAGGAGTTGCTCTCAGTGCTTTTAGAAGGAGCTATCACTGGTTGTCTCAAAAGTAGCCCTGAGCATAATAGTCCAGTTTGTGATGCACTGACCAAAGTAGGCAAACAATCCGGAACATATTAATTACAGACAGAAAACAGATTGTTCCTGAAGATACAGCCTAATACTCTGTCTTTTCTTGGAACAGCTGTATCTGAGTAGGTGAGGCACACAATAATTTGCTCTCCAAACTGGTGGAAAAGTGTCATTAACAGGGGCACAGTCAGCAGCAGTCACTCCTTCACAGCAACATTCACCAGACAAAGTTATTAATCCCACATTAATCATTGGATAGAGTCACAGTAGAGTCACATAATAGCTGAAAGATTGTAAATTTAGAGACGTGATGTATCAATTAAAGGAAAAAAACTGCTATATTCAATGAGTTCTCAGCAGCTATTGCTTCATATTAAAAATTTTGGTTTTCCAAACCTTCTACATCAATGTTTCAAAAGAGCATGAGAAAGGAAGCATAATTTTCAGGCATTTGGGGTAGAGGGAGGGCAAAGATAAAGAGGAAATTTATCCCAGTGGTAAAAGCATGAGACGAGAAATCATCACCCCACTCCTTGCTGTGCTGCCTTTACTCCGCCTGCAAATCATGTGGGGAGGAAAGGGAGGTCCTAAGGACATAGAGCTTCCCTTTCTCTTTGCTGGGTACTGGACATTCCTCTCACTAATACTTTTCTATATCCATGCTAACCTGGAGACAACAAAGACCAATTTCCTGCTGGCTTCCCAAAGTCAGTGAACTCCTCACTCAGTTCCATATGGGAATATTGATACTGGAAGACCAACAATGCACAGCTTTGCACGGCTGCTCTCCACACCAAACCATCCCCTGAACACTCCTGGGGAACTCGGTGCCATGTGCCATGGGGTGGCATTTCACAGTGTGGTGGCATGTGCAATAATGCATCACTGAGCATGCAAGAGCACACAAAACCCCCATAAAGCCAGAATGTTTGTTACTGTCTTAAACACAAGGTTAAAATTGCATCATTGTGCATAATTGCATTTACATTGCTTCAGCCCACAAAGCACAGCATTGCTCATGGTGGTTTTTTTGGGCTGATTCCCAAAAACCTTGTTGCAGGAGCAGTGAAGGTAGTTCCCTCTAATAAAATAATAAATATTTCTGAATGACCTAAAGTGACACTCAGATTACAGCAAGAAAACTAAATTCCAAGAGGAAAACTACAGATGAATCCAAAATCCCCACAGATTATCCTTAAATATTCTGGAGGTTCTCTCTTTGGGCGTGAGTATAAATAAACCAAAACCCCACTGTGGCTATTCAATGATGACCTTAAAAGGCAGAATATTCTCTGATCACATTTTTATGAATAACTTTTTCCTGTTGACAACCTGCCTGTACTTAATGCACAAAAGTTTGTTCACTGAGGTTTTGTTTCTACAAAATGTTTTGCATTTTAACACGAATTCCTGGGCAAAACTGGACTGTGGGCAAATGCTTTGTTGGAGGACTGGAAGTGGATCTCTCCTTCAATGAGGTACCTTCATGAACCAGAGCTCTTTCTCCCCAACTCCACTACTTAACCAGGCAGCCTGTGCTCCCTACACCAACACAGGGCAGGTCTCTGTTCTGCCTCACCTCTGCCTTCTCTCACCTCCTCTTTATCCCCTGAACTGGTTTAAATCCTTATGTCTGGCCAAATGGCCTTTCTGATGCCCCCCAGGCATCTATCAGCAAACCAATCCAATCCTGCCCTCCTGTTTTTCACTCTTGCAAAGATTTTTTTTGAAGTTTCCGTACCTGACATCAAGGTGGGCAAATTTCATTAGGGGAGATGTCATCTTGGAGAAATTAACATCCTTTGGGGTTATACAAGAGCAGCTCCCATCCTTGCTACACCCTTCTGCACTTCACCCTTGGGGTGTCTCTTGTCCCCTGAACACTTCTCGGGTCTCACTCCCTTGCTGTGCTCAGCCAAAATTCTCAACTCTTGTCAGGGTCAAATTCTGTCATCTTTGGGATTTCAGTCATTATTCTCTCCAGTGCCAACTCTTTTCAAAGGAAACAAATACAATATACAAAGGAGAGAATGAAGAAGGACACCCGGCTTTTGATTTTATTGATATAGATGAATGTAAACAACTTCAAGGACCACTTTTTGGGGAAAATGTTATTTGTCTGCTCTTTTTTACACATATAATTTCAGACTTTGTGAATATTTTGAATTGGGTTGGATCTTCCAGAGCAGAAAAATAAAAAGTGTAATTCTATGTGACCTGTAAGATCTTCCACAGATGGAGAAAAATTTGCTAATGGACCTCACAGCCTCAGACAACTGACTCAGATTTCCTAAATTAGACAGAGCCTAGCGTTAATGACAACGCTTATTGCCTAATCCAAAAACCAAAGTATGTTTTGCCCATGCTATGCAATCCATAATAAATGTTTAAACAATCTATGTGATTTCCAAAGTCCAGGAAAACCTCTCAAATGGGTTTCATCTCTAGGCACCTCCTCAACGTGGAACAAGGTCTCCTGGAAATGATTAACACCAGCCCTCCTTTCACTGCCCTCCTCTTCTGGAGAGCCACGTGCTCCACGTGCTCTGGTGGCAGAGGGAAGCCAACCCATAGGAAATGGGCCTGTTGCAGTTTACAATGCCTTTTAGCACGGCAACAGTAAAACCCAAAATAGATTTTTAAACCAGAATCACATTTACATACGTATTGATTCCTTTCCCTTTTGTAGTGGTGGTGAAGGCAATCTGATGAGCCGCGTGCTGAATATTTGAACACTAAGAAAATCTGCTTTTTAGGATATGTGTGTGATAACTTGGACGCCACTAATGTAATTTTAAACTTTTACAGCATGCCAAAACATCTGACAAATTTGGTACCTTATTTCAAGAGGATTTGGCATTTTTCTGTGCTGGTTTCTTCAGACATACGTAGCAGATTCACTTACTACTGAAGTGCTGCAACCTCCAGCTCAGTAAGTATTAACTCTTTCACAGCACAGGGCTATGCATTTTTACTTTGCACTGGAAGTGAAAAATATTGTACCCAATTAAAATTGCATGGAAAATGAATGTAGGAAAAAATTAATTACCCAAGCTGGAATTTGTCTAGGATATAAAGACTAACACCCATACAGTTTTTTTTAAAAAGCATAGTCCCTATAATGGCCATATTTAATATTTCATACATGACCCTAGGTTAAATCCGAAAGATCTGCTATAGATCAATTATAAGCCACTGATTTATCCTTGAAAAGGAAGAAAACAAGTAGTTTTCTAGTAGCGCTGAAGAATGTTACAAAACATCAAAGATCTTGCCCTTTTCCTGATAACACAGAAATCAGGCACTGATGGAAAAAAGCTCTCCCGATCACCAAGTAATGAAACAGTAATGAGCATGGCAGCCAGCTCCTCTGCTATCTCATTACAATGCGGGGTATTGTGGTGTGTTTGCCAACGTTTGAGAGAGAGAGAAAAAAGGCTGACAGTCTCTCCTGTGAGGGAAGGCTGAGAGAACTGGGATTCTTCACCCTGAAGAAGAGAAGGCTTTGGGGGTGACCTGATTGTGGCCATCCAGTACCTGGAGGGACCTGACAAGAAAGATGGTGAGAGACTATTTACAAGAATTTGGAGTGACAGGACAAGGGGGAATGTTTTCAGACTGAGAGTAGTTTTTGGTGGGATATTAGGAAGAAATTTTTCCCCATGTGGGCAGTGAGGCTCTGGCACATGTTGCCAAGAGAAGCTTCCCCATCCCTGGAAGTGTCCAAGGCCAGGCTGGATGGGGCTCTGAGAATCCTGGTTTAGTAGAAGGTGTGGAACGAGGTGCCCACCCAAACCATGCTGGGATTCTGGGATTCCATGTCTATATGTCTATATCTCTTTGTGTGAGGAAAATGTTAATTAATGTAAGACAATTTTATTTCTTCTTGACAATGATAGTCCTCAAAAAATTGCATTCTTGATTTAAATTTTCATGGGTCTTGTTGGTGGCTGAGCCACAACACCAAAGATTGACTTGCTTAACTGTTAAATTGACAACAGATACTCCAAGACTAAACAGTCCAACATACATTTACTCATAAAATTCCATTACAAGTTCCCTTTTTCTTTTCAAGAAATGAACATGTGGCAGCTTTGTTACCTATCCCCTGTTCACCTGGAACTGAACATTGTTTCTCAGAGGCCCACTGAACTCAGCACAGAAGGAATCACGGCACTGGCAGAGGAGTTTCACATGAAAGAGTTAATGCATTTGCAACCGCCAGACACAAACACGAATCTTTGCGAGTCCTGCTGTAATGCGGCTCCCCTGATTGCCTCAAAAAGACAAATTTCTGTTACAACACGGAAGCATTATAAACTAAATTCACCAGAGTCCCGTTGTGCCCTAGCTAGAGAATATGATTCCTGTATTAAGTGCTTTTAATTTCAGTGCTGGGGAGCTGGTTTAAAACCGTCTGCTAATTTGCGGCGCTGTAACAGTCGCGCTCTCGTCTTTGCAATCAGAGGCAGAACTTCTTTAATGTGCCTCTTCTCATTCCACTTTGCTCAGAGATAAGCCCAGGCAGCTCTCCACCTGTCTTGGCAAATAAATCAGCTGTGTGAAGCCTCCGACAGGTGAATTTGTCAAGCCTTAATATGGTCCTGGTAGGAGTGAAATCCTCCCATGACAGGTGATCATAGAATCCCAGAAGGTTTGGGTTGGAAGGGATCTTGAAGACTGTCTCCTTCCAAGCCTGCCTGCCACGGCAGACTAGGATTCTCAGAATCCCCTCCAGCCTGGCCTTTAACACTTCCAGAGATGGGGCAGCTGCAGCTTCTCTGAGAGACCTGTGCCAGGGCTTCACTACCCTCCCAGGGAGGAATTTCTTCCTAATATCCCATCTAAACCTGTCCTCTGGCCATGTGAAGCCATTCCTCCTTGTTCTGTCACTCCAGGCCCTTGCAAAGAGTCCCTCTCCAGCTCTCTTGCAGCACCTTTAGGTACTGGATGATGTTTAAGGATTTCCCTGGAGACTTCTCCAGACTGAACAACCACAATGTTTAGCCTAAACCTACCCCATGTCTCCTATCTCCCAGGGTCACCACCCTCCTGCTTCATTGCATCAAGTTCTTGAGGTGCTGACCCTCAGGAATCCAAAATTATGAACCTACTGAGGATGATCTTGCAAAATGTGTTTGATGGCACCACCTACCTGAGTCCTGCAGGCTGACACAGAACCGTGCACTCAGCATCACCCCTGCCACCACCACCCCTGCAGCTGGAGGCCTTGCAGAGCAGAAGGCACACGTCCACCTCTCCCATCATCAGCTTGCAAAAATAGCCAGCAGTTGTCCTAGGCCTTAAACATGACAACATACTTAAAGAACATCCAAGTGGCCAAATACTGAAAAACTTCCTGTGGGGAACATGAACAAAAATTCAAGCGGATGTGGTCCCCTGCTCCATGCATCCACTAAAAAAATGTCACAACACCGTTGAAGGTTACATGATGTAATCTGGCACAAGGTGGTAAATATTGAAGGCTCGGGGAAAAAAATCCCCAAGTTCAGTACTCAGTAGTAGATATTTCACTGGAATTTATTGTGGCAGGTGGAAGTAGGGTAGATGACAATGACCTTCAAACCATAAACTTGAAGGTATACTTTTTTTCCCTGTGAAAGTGAATTATTTTCAGGTAGTTTAACATATCTCTGATTCTAATTACTAGGCAGACCAAGATCACTCTGAACATTTGACCTAAGTAGCTTAATTTCTTTGTTTAAGAACAGATTTACTTGAGGCTGGTACAATATGTGAAAGGAGCTCGGCTCCAGTGATGGGAACAAAAATGGAGTATTAATTAATTATTTAATTCCTTTTTTAATTACTATTATATCAGAATCTTAAAGTGGGGCATTTCCCTGTGTCAGGAAATGGCTTTTTAAAATGCATCTCTACAATAAAAAGTATAAAAAGAAAAGGAGGAAGAAAGAAAAAGAAATCATTCTTCTTCAATTTGAAACCAGCATAAAATACTACCCCAAAAGACCTGGGCTGATTTCTTTATAAATGAGCACAACGTTAGAACCATGGCAAAGGCAAATTGGCCTACAAGAAAACTGACAGCTTTATAGCCCCTGCCTCTGATTGAAATGTTGGGAAATCTCTTGGCAATTCTCCCAGACATCCAGGTAGAACAGTGAGTTCACTGATTATGTTAACTAAAACAATCTGCCTTTGCACAAATGCACCTCAAGCCCAGCCAAGTGTGAAGGCTTATCAACGTGCCAGACCAAGAAAAAGACCTATTTACCTGCAGAGAGCAGCTTAACGACAAAGCTCTGCAAAACAACCCGGGGAACATCAGTGTGCAGGGCTTCTTTTATTGCCATTTTTTTAATATATGGCCTAAACGAAGGCAATGAGGCCTCGGCGGGACCGCGTGGGTGTTAAACAAGAGGATTCCAACCTCTTAATGGATGTGTTTAAACGCTGATGGTAACCATTAATAACGAGAAACACCATCCTGAGGAACACGGTAGTAAAACACACACGGGCAGGGAGAATAAACTTAATTCTGGGAGAAGAAGGCTCAACTCAGTCCTTAATTGTTATCTTTTGAGCCCGCCATGGCGCGGAGGAAGCGCTGCCAGGACACGGGGATCCTGCTCGCGGGGCGAACAAGGAAATTGTTTATGTTTTCTAAAGGGGGGAAAAAATGAGAGCCATAATAAACCTAAACAATAAAGATTACAAAAAGAAACAACGCTGTTAAGTGGCAATCTTTTGAGGTGAATGCATAGCTGAATGTTATTTTAAACAGCACATAACCCAGGGAATTATGATGTTGTTTACACTTGTCTCTTGGAATCTGTATATGTTTAGAGTTTGGGTTGTTATATGTCTTGGTTAAGCTCTCCAATATGTCTGTCTTCTGAAAAAGAGCCCTATGCTGTGCTAAAACTTAGCTCCAGCAAGTTAAAAATATGGAGAGAGTACCTTAAGTAATGTCCCTTTCCCCAGAGATGCCCTTGGTAGCAGTCAGTAATGCAATCAGATATCCAGGGTTATTTCGATTGCCTGCCAAAACATCACTCATGTCTATTAAAGCATCCTGAAAAACACCATTACATCAATTCCAGCAACGGCATAATTATTCTTCTTTCTGGAATGTCTTCTGATGTGAGTCACCCTGCCGGCGTGGGATTTCTCTGGAAAGCGGTTGTAGGAATGTCCCAGAGGCTGCGGGGTAGGGTGGGGGCCGGCTGTGAGATGCTCTCATCCCAAAATTTGGTGGATGCCCAGGATGGTGGCTGGATGCACCACGCAGTGACACCCCACCAATGACTTAGACACAACCCCTTTTCCCAAAGACGTGGAGCCCCAACAGCAGCGTCGTCTGCACTGATACACTGAGTTTTGAAAAATAACTTTTTTGAGACTGCAAACCAAAGCGAAGCACTGACAAGGATATTTTTGCTGAATAACTTGAGCTTCTCCTTAAAAATGCAGACAGGAAGTTTCTAGGAAGCACAAGGCAGAGCTACAGTAGTTTATGTATTAATGAGAATATCTCTGCTCGTTCCAGCTGCAGTTATCCTAGGACTTCCACAGGGGCAATGCAAACCACACCTCCTCAATCCAGTGTAACATGACTGCCACTGGGGCTGTAGTTAGAGAGTTCTTAGGAGCAGGAGGATTATTATGGTTCCATGTTTCAAGAATTAAGAAAAAATCTGTATAAAATCTATGTGAGAAGTTCTGGGTTTGATTACATAGTGTAAATCCCAATTTCTTTGAGGCCAATGGATCATCTAGCTCAACACTCAGAGGAGTTTGTCCCTCTGCCTTCCCCTTTGATCTTCCTACTCAAAAAGTTTGACCTGATGAGAATCTGCTTCATTACAGGGATGGTACTGGTAGAACAATGCAGCATTAATTTTCCATTTTGGAAGAATAAAAAGCATTTGATATTATCACTAAATAGCAACAAGACCAAAAGTCATCCCTAAAAGAACTACTTATAGACATTTTTTACCAAGAATGCAGAAATGGACAAGTGTCATTGTTAAAAAAAAAGAGCAAGTAATTTTTTCTTTTATTGCTTTGTATGAACATCCAAACTGCTCCTATCCAGGTCATGAAGTTGTGACAATGCTAATAGACTTGTGATGAAGACCTGACCTTACTGAATTCAGTCAAATACCCAGAAAATTCAAAATATGTGTCTTTTAAGCTACATGCTCCTTGCTAAATATCAGAGAGTCCACACCAACAAAAAAATAAAGCACTTAATCAGCTATCAGATAAACCCTAGGGTCACAAACCAAATGAGAGCATGGGAAACGCTCTTAAAAAAGACCCTTTTAGCATGAAGGGAAAAATAATAATGATAATTGAAATGCTGAATAGTCATTCACATTGCTCTTCTAGGCATGAGGACAAATGTAACATTCCTCTTCTTCTGCCGGGGGGGTGCCTGCTTGATGGTGGTTATTAGAAAAATATAACCTCTAAAATTTCTCTCCTTCCTTTGGACAATACTCTCAGTTACAGGGTGGGATTATTGGGTGTGTCTTGTGCAGGGCCAGAATAAAACCTTGTCCCATCAAACTTCAGACATCATCTCCCTACAAGGAGAAGGGGCATGAACAGACCATCAGCAGGTCCAGGCTTAAACTATTCGTTACAGAAGAAAAAGTCATAAGAGAAATGAATGTGAATAGATCCATTTTATCAACGAAAAGAATGAAGGCAGAGAAGCATGAAAAATTCTCATACTTTTCAGCAGGATATTTTCCTGCTTTTGGCATTTATCACAGTTTAATCTATTTTATGTTTTCTTGATTGTTTATTGTAAAATGGGATAGATACTTTGAACAAAGCTAGGGCAGGACATGAGTCAATATCCAGCAGCAACAAATATTTAGAGGCAACAGATTTGTAATAATTAGATGGAGACAAGAGATGATGAATTGGTAAATCTGAAAGTCTTTACAAACTCTGAAAATCTCAGATGATCGTTTAATCCATCAACTATCTTCTTAAGAAATACAATCACAGAAACTCCTGCCAAAAAAAATCCTTACTGTAATCCTACCTTTATCTCCTCCACAAATATACGTTTTCTATATAAAGACACGATCCCTCTTAAAAGGTCAGCGTTTGTAGTTGTCCACCAAACACCCCAATATGCCCACACAGCCGTGCAAGGCTTCAGCTGTGTCTCTTTTATAACCTACAGCCACCTCTATGGCAAACAGGGGGAAATCTCCCATTTCTACATGGCACACACGTTTCCCCACGTACCAACTTCCACTTCTGTTTCTCGCAGGTTGCGCACGGCTTAGATCCCCTTTTAGCCCAACGTGTACTGAACTTACTGAAGCTGAAGTGAACAGGCATTTCCTCAACAGCACTACCTCACACATGGGACAGCTTAATGGCTTTGCAATTAATATATGCATAAGTACAACCTGCATTAGTGGTGGTAAAAGGCAAGCTGGCTCCTTGATTACACATCATTAAATAATACCAAGGTCCTCGTGTTCGGTGCAGGCATGCGATGTACCTGTTCAAAGGTGGAATGCTGTGTGAGTCTGCACATATTCCCAACCCCACACGTGGTTAAGCTTGCTCTGACATGATTCTCTCTCTTTTTTTCAGCCTGTGGAAACCACCTGGTCTCACGTTTCCTGGTGACAAGCAGCAATTTTAAAATGATGATGCACCAAATCACACGAAGAATAAGAGAAAGCTTGGCCCAGGAGCTATTTACTTCTGAAAATAAAAACAGCAACAACAAAAAATAGAGAATGTTTTATCTGAACACATTACAAAGAACTTCTGCATGATGGTAATGGGGCCCCAGAAAGGGAAAAGCTGAGGAACTATTGTTTTATAGAAATCATGGATAAATATTCTTTCTTACATTAGAGGAATGAAAATAGGTTTAAAAATCCTGAGAAGGGTTGGGGAGCTGAAGTTGGTTTCTTTAAGCAGAGCCTTCATATAAATTCTAACTCTGCAATTAAATGGAAATGCTTAAGCCTATAAAACTAGAAGGAGATGAGGAAAGGGGGGAACCCACATACTTGAAACCAGCAGATACAGAACCATTTTATACAGTTCAGTAGGCAGGCTAACACCAACTTAATAGTGACAATTGTTTTAAATTGATTCAAATAACAAATACACATTTCAGAGATTATGAAGTTTTGCACTGCATTTTTCTTTTTATCTTTCAAAGAAAACAATGCTAATAGTTTCCTTTTTCCTACGCTCAATGACTATTTACTACTTTCTTGATGTGGACTTTCAAAATACAAAGAAGGTTTGGCAAGTTTTCAAAGTCTTTCTTCAAAGTCAGCTCTTAAGTACTTTTTACAAAAACATGAAGAATACTTCTTACTACGGAGAATTGATAATGTACTGCTTTCGTTATTTGTATATGAAATACTGTCAGATAAATGCACATGGATTCATTTGTTTGGACCTTCTCTGTTAACCTTCTGTATGAAATTGATTTCGATTGATCACAAGAGTCAGGAACGTAACAATTGCTTTCAACCAAAAGCTGCTTCAGACATTATAGACCCAAGTTTCAAAGAAAAAAAGTTAGTATACTTGCAAGTTTAGAGTCAGACTTGGCAGTTCTTCCAAACAGAGTGGTCAGAAGAGGAAAAATAAAAACAAACATCCTTCCAAGATTTTTTCTTCTTCAATTGCCATACAAAATAATGGTACAAGTATGTCACAACCCTTTCCGAAAGTTATTCATGAAGACATAAGCAAAGTGTCCTAAATACTTTGTTGCCAGAGAGTTAACATTTGTAGAGCATTTTGAGAATTTAGGGAACTTTAGAAAGTTGTCAGCTCTTTGCTGCTGCACAGAGCTAAACTTAAAAACAGACACAAATCAAAGCAGCCCTCTCAAAGTGACAAACCCGAGCGGTCAGACCATTTGTAGCCAAGCACATTGGGTTTTTTGTTAGAGGTGAACTGAACCAGGGGCCAAATCCAGAGGTGATTTGTAAGGTGGTGCAAATTAGATTGTGTAAGTAGGAGTAAGTAGATGTGAGTGAGTGTGAGAGCCTGGGCTGGTGGTGCTCACACACCAAGGGGCCTGGGAAAGGTACCAGGAGGGAGAGAAGCAATCGTTAAATCTAAAGGGGTTTCTCCTTCCAGACGTGTGTTAGCTAGAGTGGTGGCACCAACCTTGTGCACTCCTTGTCACCATCCTGCAGAAGAGGCTGCAGGGAACATCCCGCAGCCCTGCCCAGAAATACCTTCTGGGTTAGTTCAGAGGTGCCCTGTCAGCAGCGATGGAGCTCAGGTTGTGTTGGTGGAAGTGGGCAATGAGCACCTCCACCACCTCTTCCTTCCCGCTGAGCCCTGTGGGCAGTGGTGACAGCAGGACCGTTTTCAGCTGTCACAGTGGCTTTCCAGAGGAGTGTGTCTCTGCTTTTACCCCACTTTTGGGTCTTTCTCTGATTATCTCCAGAAATTACACTCTGGCCTTCATTTGCCTCCCTATCCCTAATGCCCCTGTTCCTCCAATTTCCTGTCTCCTGTGCTGACACCTCTTTGTTCATCTCCCATCTTTTCTCTGTCTTGTCTATTTAGACTGTAAATTGTTTGATAAAGGGACGATGACTTAATAGGTGTTTGCACTACATCTGGCACCATTTGGTCTTAATCTCAGCTGGGACACGAAGTCTCTACTATTAAGAGAAAAATTAATAACAATTAGGTCCTAAAGCTGCAACATGAAACTCCACTAACCTTACCAACCAGATCCTATCCCTCTTCTATTACTTCTAATGCCTGTTGGCTTCTGCAGGGATTGTTCCTGAGCCATGGCAGCCGAGGGGCAGCGGGCATTGCTGCTCAGTAGCCCACTGGATACTTTGGAAAAAGGAAAGTTAGACTGGAAATTATGTTAAAAGCGAGTGCAAGGTCTCACAAAAACTTATAATGTATCCTTATGACAGGGCTGTGCTATGCATAATATAAACAGCTGTATGTAAGGGAGATCACTGCTCTGTTTCAGGAAGTAATAGCTAAAGAAGCATTTATTTCTGACAATTAATGGACATAAAAGCCTATGTGCTATCTAAAGAGGGGAAGATTAAAGGAGGGAAGTAGCTTACACTATTGGATCGGCCGCACCGAAACAAATAACCTCGCAACTTCATTTTGTACAGAGCCTTCCATAAAGTCTGGATAATAAAACGCTTTACAGCGAGCAAAGAGGGAGGGAGGAAGCAGAAAGCAGAACAGATATGTTTTGAGCCGAGATTGGATCCGAAGCAGCGAAGCCGTGCCAAGCAGCAGGAGCTGCAGAGGAGAAGCTCTCACCCCGGCGGCGGCAGGAGCCCGGGACAAGCCAGGCAGCGGGCTGGGCTCAGCCTCGGCGGTGTCAGAACGGGAAAAAGGGAAAAGAGGAGAGGGGGAATGAAACGACGAGGAGCCAAATTCTTCTCCTGATTCCACCAACGCAACCCCACTGACATCAATGGGTGTAACTGAGAACAGAGCCAGCCCAAGGCAGCCCGACAGACACGCAGGGAGAGTTTGAAAACAAACAGGATGCTCCTGATGGGTGAAGGAAGATGGATGGGGAGCTGGCGGGGGAGCTGCTCCATGGGACACCCCATCCCAGACCCACACGGCAGCAGCTCGCTTCCCATACGGGAAGGGTTTGCTGGGAGGCCCCAGGATGTCCCCAGGATGTCCCCAGGGCCACGGCTCATGGCTTGGGGTGAGGGCTGAGCAGGTTAAAGCTCCTGCTCCCCACAGACTGGTGTGTCAGAGCCTGGGAGGTGGTGGGTAGATGCTGGACAGAGAGCTGTTCCCTAAAACTTCCCTGATTTTGCAGGAAAAGCCACATTTCTGATCAGTCTGCTTCATAGTGCAGGGAAAAAAAAAAAGAAATCTTAGGGAGCCCACTGCCAAAGATATTTATCTGCCACATGACAGGACCCCCCGTGGTTATTTCTGGATCCTGTTGTAGCACGTAAAAAGACCAGATTCAATAAAGGAACTGATTTCCAGCTTCCCCAGCACAGAGATCCATGGAAGACCTAAAATAAAACCCGATTTCCCCAGGCTTGTGCAGTCTTGTGCTAAGCTGGGTAACATGCAAAGCAGACAGGTTTTTATAGAATCTCACCCTAGATTACTTTCAAAAGTAGTTTTTTTCACAGCATATTTGTTTGGAAGATTTTGCTGTCTCTTCCTCTTTTTCTATTTTCAGACAGCTTTGTTTAGTGGGAAATAGAAACAAAAATGCAGCTCTTTTTACAATTACTCAATATTTCAAAATTGATCCAGTAAAGTAAAAAAATATTTTTGGAGCTCGTGGGACATACACACACATGCACACACACACACTCCTTAGCTCTCTAATCCTTCCAAGGAAAAAAAAAATGTCCAAATAGTCATTTTGAAAAGTTGCTGGGAGTACACAGACAGCTGTTCCTCATACATACTGCAAATGTTTCTTTTAAATTCCTACAGACGCAAGAGTTTGATACCAAGCCAGTACCTCTAGAAATGGAGAAAACTAAACACACCCCATACTGATGCTTTTACTGTCCCAACAAACTTTCTCCCACAACTAAAATGTTAAAACTTTTACCCCACATCCCACATTGGGAGATTAGTCCAATAACTAATGTTCTGTCCAAGTAAAATACATTTTGTCATTGCTTGAAAATGTTACCTTTCACAGAAGTATAGTATTTCTGACCAGCAGGGAACATATGTCAACATTATCTATTATTACACAATGTCAGGACCAGAAAGGGAAGGTGGGTGGTGGATGTTAATAACAACTTAAGCGATTTTCTAAAAGAGGCATTTGAGAAGTACAAAGCCAGAAGTTTTGAATGTTTTGTCTGATTGTAGCTGTGTCAGCAACCTGCCCCCACCACTAGCACAAACCTAATTCTGCCTGTGACCCAGTGCCTAGTTCTCTTTTCAATTTGAGCCAACACATTGCTAAACTGGAAAGTTTGAAAAATACCTTCAAAAACTTCTCCACCAAAAGGAAAGAGGAAAAAAGAAAAAAAAAAAAAAAATAAAAAGAAACTTATGATCAGTCCTGGTGGAAGTGTTAAGGCTGCGATTCTAAGACCGAGATTTTTCACTTTGATTTTCTTTAACACTGTGTTAAACTGCTTCTCATGTGCTGCTACCCATGGCTATATTTGTTTGCAGAGTGCCTTCATATGAAACATTTTTTTTCTTGGTGGAAAGGCACAGTCCCATGAGGCAGACTAACACAGAAACAATCTCCTCATTCTAACCAAGGAATTGGAAAATTGGGGGTCACCCCACATCCTGCCATAGATTCCTCGTGTGCCCCAAGCCATGTCATTTTGTCCCCCTTGTGCCTCAATGCCCCGGGTGCAGCCTTTCCAAGGTGTTGTGGGATGCTTGTGCCAGAGACCAGGACACAACTACAGCAAAAAGACCTTCCAAACACATGAGATAAACAGCCAGCTGCAATGAGTACCCCATGCATGTGAGAAACTTCCTTTCCACAGCCAAACATGAACTGCTCGTTTGGGTCTCGGGAGATGCTCGAAGAAAGTGTCAGGATGTTGACTGATCATAGAATCATAAAATCTCAGCATGGTTTGGATTGGAAGAGATCTTAAAGACCAAATTATTCCACCCCCTGCCACAGGGCAAGGACACAATCCACTAGTCCAGGTTGCTTCAAGCCCTGTCCAGCCTGGCCTTGCAGGACCCGTTGGATGCTCCACAGAACATATTTGATATCCCTTTACATCACCCAGGTTTCAAACCTGTTTGAGTAGTTTTAAGATGATCAGACAACCATTTTTGGCATGGACTTGCTTATAAAACCCTCACTGTAGGAAAGTTTGGGAAACTTCTTTCCCACCAGAACGTCTGCAAACAGAAATTGAACAGGAAACGCTGACGCTGAATAAATCAAAGGAAGATGAACAGTGATGCTGTTATTCAGCCACGTTTCCAGGAGTAATTCTGTTACTGGAAATGCTGAAATTAGTGTCTTCAGCATCTCTCTTCCACTGTCTAGTGTTAAATCAGAGAAAAAAGCTGGAGGGACTCCATGGCTTGAAAAGGGAGAGGAAAATGGCATTTTCCTTAAAATAATTGCCATGTGTGAGGCAAGTTTGGTGCAGGTATTTCTCAAGCAGCACAATTCCACAGAGAAGAATGTGTTGGTGCCAATCTCACCAATCCGTGAAGATCAGCCAGCCCCTCAGTATTGTTCTGATATTTGGTTAGAGTTGCCATTAAACCCTGTTTTACGTATAACCATGTCAAATAATGGGCTTCATATTCAGTTTTCCAAGGTGGATTTGGGTGCTGAGAAAGGAGAATTACTTCCCCCACCACAAACATGGGAAGGTCAAAGCTGCTGGGCCTGTAATTCCTCACCTTTTTGTTTTGTTTTTGTTTTTTGGTTTTGGTGGGGTTTTTTTGTTTGTGTTTTGTTTTTTTTCTTTTCGTTTTGTTTTCATATCTGTTTCAAAAATCTATGTAATTTCCTTGCAGTGTGCTCTTTCCCCAAAAGCAAATCCTTCAGAGTATTTATTCCCCTCAAAATACAAATTATTCTGTTCCCCAGTAATTATCTGTTTTGCATACAGTTACATAGCTGAATCAAAAGCAGCAAGATATGAATAAATATATAAATAATGGACACACTGAGGTGTAGTTTCTCATGTTTAACATAACACAGGGGAATACATTTTTATAGCAAGCCAGTAAATGTTGCAAACTGATGTTTTCAATTCCAGTGACTTAGAATTAACTTCTAACTGTGAGAGCTAAACTAGCTGCAGTCTTTTATAATCTCATGCTTTAAAGTTATAATGGTCTTTTTTCATCTGCTGTGAAAGAAGAAATTATATTTTACTAGGGGATGGTAAAGGTAAACCACGGGAAAAAAAGTACACTTCAAACTGCTTAAATATAATTATTTTTGTTCCATGTGATTTCACTCAGTGATATAAAGGAGAGCTGGGTTAGCCTGTTGGAGTGGGAATGTGCTGGTGAGTAGAGAAAAGCACATATTTTTTGGCAATGCTTAAGGCATTTACGTGAAGAAAAAGGAAAGGAGAAATATAGCAAAAACTGTAGAAAAACTGGAGGAAAACCACCTCTTTTTTCCCCCATGAGCAGCAGTTCAAACACCCAGCAAAAGCAAAACTTAGCCCTGTTCTTTTTTTTTATGAGGCTGAAACCAGTACCTTTAGAAAAATTTTCATCCCAAAAAGCCCCAAATCCTCTTTGGAAGTGCACCTTCCTCTAAGCCATGGCAAGAGGTTGTGTTTGCCTTGGGTGGGTTTGGATCAGACCAAAGCTGCCCTCAAGATATTTTTAATGAGCATTTTCTTGTATCACTGACCTACTGGACTTTTGTGACCCCTGCCACCCCACCTGGGTGCTCTGCAGGGCTGGAGGCACCTCAAGGCCCCAAGGCCACCACCGCTTGCCCCACATGTGGCTCCTGAGAATCAAACACTGCTGAACCTGGGCTGCAAAATTCAAATGCAGCCCGAGCAGGAGCTCGTTGGCCTGGCTCCGCTTCTTTGGGAATGAGGTTGGAGCTCTGAACTCAGATCTGAACCTGGATCTTGGGTTTAGATCCAAGGGTTTGGGTTGGGCCCCATCTCTAGTAAAGAAAAGCATAAAAAGAGATGAGAAGATAATTGTAGAAACTTAAAAGCCAGCACTGCATTCTTTTAAAATTACAAATTAAGCTATAAGCGATTCCAAACTATGCTGTTTTTATTAAAAATGACTTAATAATCTAATCTTCCTTTCCTTTCTTTTCTTTTGGAATTTATCCTATATCCCAGTAATCGCACATAGAAATTACACAACACCACACGGGATACTCCTGACAATATAAACACAATTGTTTATCCAGAAGCATTATAGGTTCATGCAAAAATACAGCATTTAAAGCTTGTGGTCAGATCAAGAAACCACAAGTATAATTGTTTGTTTATCCAGCCAAGCATTACTCTGCTGTGTAAGTTTATGGGGTGGGGGGGGGGGGGGGGGGGGTGGTTGAATTTATTTATTTATTCCTAACCTGGTTTAAAAATTGAAGTTACAGAGCAAAGGCAGATGGTGAAAGGCGAAAGGGAACATTCTGAGTAAGGAAATCGCGCCTTTGTCGCGAGGGTAACAGCTCATGTTACCCTGCTTCATCCTTCCAGGGAAGCCTCGTGATAACAGGGCCCTTTGGTGGAATTCGACATATTTTTCCCTTTAGTTCGGGGCAGCTGGTTTCTTTCCTCTCGGAGGAGAGAGACGAAGTATATTTATCACTCCAGCAGTGACTCAAAACAAACAGGAAATCTTCATCAGCAGGCTCCTGGGCAAGGCAGATACCAAGGTACTGGCAGAAAGGAAACAGAGGCTTTGGGCTGTGGGAGTCCGACACACAGCATATTCTGCAGCAACAGCAGATAACTCGGCTGGAGAGCCACCAAATTATTTTTAAATTACAAAAAAAATAATAAAAAGGTGATCCTGAGGTAGCTGAGAGCACTCATGGCATCCATGGGGGCGGCTGATCTGGACACCCAGCCCGGACACGAGCTGGGAACCTGGGAGAGGGAGGAAACCTGTGTGCTGGCCGGGCTGGGAGGATTTGCTTTGATCCCGTGGCTTAGGAAACCCACTCCTTTCTCCTCAGCAAGTCCTTCTCTAAAAGCAGAGGTTTCCGGCTGGGATGCTAGCCTTGCAGCAGGAGGGAGGCAAAAAGCTAAGAAAAACAACAGCAAAAAACCCCACAACTGTTAATAATTTTAACCTTTGATATGATTATTCTTATTTATTTATGGCGTGTTAATAATTTTAACTGTTGAAACAATTATTCATGCTCATGGGTAGTTTTAGAAAGGCCTCTGAAAACAAGATAATGAATGGGCCAGCAATGATTATTCCTTCTGCATTGGGAAGAGACAGTCCTGACACAGAAACTTCTCTATAGGGTTGATTGTTTTGTATTTTTCCCTCTCTTTGCCCACCAGTGTCATGAAACAATAAATTCAAATACTTCGGTCCATCTGTCCATCTCAAGAACAAAACACAAGGACAGCACAAGACTGACCCTGGTCTGTTCCTTGGGGACATCCCTGTTAAATGGCTGCAAGGACACTTTGAGGCTGTAAGGCTCACACCACAGCAAACACACAAGGAAACAGTTACTGCACGTGGGGAGGACTGGGAAAAGTCACTATCTGCATCTCCTGATCCTCTGCATCTCCCCAGGCAGTTGCAGTTTACTGTGGCCAGAGATGGGGCACAGTGATCCTTAGGTCTGATCCGCTGTGTGGGCTTATCTCCAGAGCTGGCAGGAGATGGTGGGGCTGGCCTGGACACTGTTGGGTGGTTAAATGGAGACTCCTGCACCTTAAAACATTTGCCAGCCTTCCTTTTCTCCTGGCCAACCCTGAGCAGCTGCAGCACTGAGAGCCTTCCACACCAACCTTCCTTCTCAAACCAGATGCACCACTGACCTGGGAGGAGCCTGGAAGGGTAAGTCCTACAGGGACATTTTCACACGTCCAGGCTGGGCTTGGTTGGAGCTTCCACAGCCAGTCCTCCAAGGCAGCAGACACACATCCTTATCGCCGAGCTGCACCCTGTGACACCAACCTCAACGTCTCACCACAGAAATCCAGCCTTCTATTAATAAGGATGACTGGCTTGGCTGTAAACCGAAGGTGCAAGGGGCTGATAGAGGGAACACCAGACACCCACATCCTTGCAAACAGTTGGAGGGGCAGCGTACTCAGATGCAAACCATCTGACTATGGAAGTGAGAGCATGAAATCACCATGGCCTGAGACATCCTAGACACAGTGAGCATTAGCAGTGAAAGAACCAGTGTAAAAGCAAGTGCTTCATCCTGGCTCATTTGCAATCTCCACGGGACTGCTCTATGGAAAGCTGGCTGAGGTCTATGTCAGAGATGACTACCAAAACCTCTGGGTCAGGACGACTGTCCTTGGGAAGCATCTGGCAGAATGTATCTCCACTGTGCTGACTCACAGATGTGTCAAGGCATAAAGTCAAGCTAGGTGGGTAGCTCTGGAGATTTTCTCCAGAGATCAGACTGTCTGTATCATCCGAAGGAACTGTGTGGTCTAACCAGCACCTCACTCAGCACCAGGGAAGGGACACCTGGTGACATTCTGTGCATGGTGTGCAGTAGGTGAGAAGGTCAAGTTCATGGAATCAGAGAATGGGTTGGAAGGGACCTCAAAGATCACCTCACATTGCACTAGACTGGGTTGCTCCAAGCCCTATCCAAGTTAACAAGAAGAGAAAACACCAGGGTTGTAAACAAGAAATATGAGGTACAAGAGTCCTGGAGGCTCGCTGCTGCTGGAACTCGCCTGTTTCCAGCACAAAGTGGTTTTGTTTTAAGTGTGTAAGCTTTACTGGAACATTATGTTGACTACATACCTACCAGATCGGGCAAAACTCCCACGCAGCCTGAACTCCAGAGCACCAAGGCTTTGGAAAGGCCATGGTGAGTGGGGCTCCCAGCTCTCCCTCATCATTGCAGCTGGCACAGACCACGACAAAGCAGGACTGCCAATGTGCCGTGCCAGTCTCTGCTGCTGGGGGAGGTGACACATCTCAAGACTTTACCCTTCTTCCCTGAAGAATCAGCTGAAAAGCAAGGCAGAGGAAAGCCCCTGACTGTGACTGAAGCATGAGCAGTAGCATGAGGTCCAGAGAGTGATTAGTCAGGCACTGGAGCAGGCTGCCCAGGGAAATGATGGAATCAACATCCCCAGAAGTGTTCCAAAGATGTGTGGATGTAGAGCAAGGGGATATGGCTTAGTGGTGAACATGGTGTGCTGGATTAACTGTGGGACTCGATGATCTTAGAGATGTCTTCCAACCTTAATAATGCTATGATCTTCATGCCTTGGTTTGGAAATGGCCACTTGCCTTACAGATGAGTCCTTTGCCTGCTCGGTCTCTCCCATGAATGGCACACTCACTTTTAACTATTGACCAGCCAAAGATCCAAAAGTGTGACACAACTAAAGAGGACACAACTAACTGAGGATGTGATTTGCAGACACAAAGGAGCAAGTGGCAGAGCCAAGAGAAGAGCAGAGGTCCATAACTCGTACTCGGTGCTGTACCCACCTCCTCAGACCTCAGTAGGGTTCAAGCAGTTAGCACTAACTCTGTGCCTAAAGCTTGGCTTTGAAAGGACATAAGAAGAGTCTTTGGCTGCTCTGGCTGGCCTGTACTAGTTTGGAGTTTGCCCTCTGCAAGCCAAGGAATGCTAGAGCACAACATCTTTCCACCACATGTCTTTCCATCCCTTTCCTTGCCTCTGGCACAGCTTTACAGCCAGGGCTGGGGTGAGCAGTCAGTGTGTGACAGGAGGGGTGTGCCCTTCCACACGGCAGCACAGCAGCCCAGCAAGGCAGGATCCCTGCCCCCAGAACAAGGTGAAGGCTCCGTGGTCTCACTATTTGATCTTCACCAGCTACACTGAAAATACTGCATAGCACAGGCCTTTGGAATCTGCTCTCCCAGTGATACAGGATTATTGGCTTTGGTGAGGAAGTGCACAAATCAGGAATGGGAGACGAGAGGAATTATTTTCCCTTGGTATTGCTCTGTGTCATCTTGTTTGATTACAACATTTTTTCCTTTTAAATGTGTGTTTTGCTCCTAACCTTTGAACAACTTTGTGTTGAAACTAAAGGTCCATATGTTATGCTACAACATATTGCACCCTGTCCAGTATCCAGATTCTGGGCATTTGCCCACCTGCCACAGTGTACCACAACAAACCTAAGGTGCCATCCGGCTACAGACCCACCAACATGCTAGAAAGGTGTTTGGATGTCCCCAAAGCAGAGCAACACACACACACACATCTTCCCTAGGAGACAGTGCTCCAGCAAAGCACTCAAAGCCACAGGTGTAATTGATTTTTATCACGCTTCCTTTTTAAAATCAAAAAGGAACATTTTCCAAGCTGATATTCACATGGGATATATATAAATCCTAATTCTTAGGGGGGGGTCAGAAAAACAGACTGGAGGAATCAAAAGAGGGGAATTTATGCGGAAAGCAGAAATGCAGAGAGGCAGCAGAGAAAAGTGTTGTGCATTCAAGTGCTTAAGTCCTGCTCAACTCCATGATGACAAACAAACAAACAAACCCCATGTTTCTTTTTCTCAGCTCAGCGATTACAGCAAACCCACAGTGCCAGCTTCAGACTGGCAAGGCAACTAGCACCGCTCACAAAAACAAATTCAATGCTTTTTTTTCTTCTTTTTTTTGTTTTGTTTTATGTTGGATGATTTAATTATTATGATCTTCCACACTCTCACCTATTCCCTTATCATCAGTCAAGACACTGCTATTGTTTCAGGCTTATGAAGCAACAAAAACTGAGGAATGAAGGGGAAAAATGAGGAAAGCAAACAGAGAAGAAATGAAGTCTTTTCTTTCAAAAGTCACAAATTCAAATGAGCATGCAAAAAAGAAACTCAGGAAACCGATGTTGCTACAGTAATTCTGCTCTGCCTCAGAGCTCCCACCCAGGAAAGGTGTCTCTGATGTTACCTAGGTGTCATCCAAACAAAATAGTTCCAAAACAGATACTTGACACCCCTTTTTTTCTTCAAACTCAGCATTTCAGCTGGAAGTAAGAAATAAATGACAGTCAAAACTTCTAACAAAAAAAGAAAAAAAAGTTAATTATTAGGAGAAAGATGAAATCCAAGGATGTCTTAATGCCTGGACCCTAACCTGGCTGCCCTACTTTTCTTGCCTTATCAGGATATCCAGAATACTAATTTAGGGCATTAGGAAAAGAAGTCTCCTGCTTTAAAAACGGAAAACTGTTATTCAGTTATTTCTTGAACAAATACACTTCAAACAATGTGAAGGAAATGGCACTTCCCATTTATATGAGTTTACCAACAACAATCACGATGAAAAGGACAAAGACTATTTCATGTTTGTGAGGGCTGTCTGTTATAACAAAGTGTCCCATGCTGCAGCCAGCATAGAACTTGCAGGATCTGAGAAATTTAAATCTACAACACAAACTACTGTAGTAGGAGGTTATCATGTCCCAGAGCATCATCAGAATAGAATGATTTGGGTTGGAAGGGATCCTAAACACCGTCTCATTCCAACCCCCTGCCATGGACAGGGACACCTTCCAACTGTCCCAGGTTGCTCCAAGCCCCATCCAGCCTGGCCTTGGATCCCGGGGCAGCCACAGCTTCTCTGGCCACCCTGTGCCAGGGCCTGCCCACCCTCGCAGGGAGGAATTTATTCCCAATATCCAATCTAAAACTGCCCTCTGTCATTTTAAAGCCATTTGCCCTTGCCCTGTCACTGCATGTCCTTGTAAATAGCTCCTCCCCAGCCTTCATGAGGGCAATTCTCCCTCTGAGGAACAAGTCAGCCACCACTGCACGTCAGCCTCCTGTGAGTCCCTGTCCCCACACAGCTCAAATCCTGCACCACCACAATTCGCCCCTCTTCCTGCTGGACCCACAAATGTGGATTCTGAGCTTTTTAATGCTACTTCAAGCAAAAAAAAAGCCTTCAGAGCAACAGGTTGCTGTCTTTGGGGCAGATTGAAGAGGAGCAGGGCCTGCACCAGAACATACAGCAGGCAATATCTGCTCTGTGCTTAACCTATGCAAATCAGAAGCAAATGTAATGATGTTAGCAGCCCATCAGCCGAGTTTGGCAGGGGTAACAACAACCGTAGGGAGATAAGATAAGGCTGTAGGCTTTCAAGGTTGGGAAATAAAGTATCAGGATTACCAGAGTGGTTTATAGAGACTGTTCTCCCAGCCTCTTCGAAGAAACAAAACCGATCCTTTGCACTTCACCCCAAGGGAGGAAAATAGTCATTAGCTTTACATTACAAAGATACATTCAATAATTGTCTCCCTAAGATCAGGCTTGCCTACCCCGAGTAGCCATATGTGTGTACAGCTGTAGCTTTTTCCATTGTGACACAACCTACCCTTACTGTGACCCTCTCTCATTAGGTCATTTCTAAAATGTAGCTCTCTGTGAGCGGGGACCATGTTCTGCTGCTTTGTACAGCTCCTATTTTTGGCACTGTAAATAGAAGAAACAACTTTGCCTGGTGTATTCTCCTCCGAATTATTTTGTAGGTTAAACAAACCTTTAACTGTTTCAGATAAAGCCAAGCAGAAGGTGTTTTTTTCCAAACATCCCAAGCGAAGGAGTGCATTTCCTGCTTCCCTAATTCAACCTACGGCATCAGACATCTGTAACTCTGTTTACATTCCAGCCCTTCACAACTTAATACCGCTTGAAGCATCAATAATATAGGGCACATTTCTGACTGCTCTTTAGATATTTTTTTATCTCCATGGGACTTCCTGGTTTGGAATTTTGTAGTTTACAGTTTCTCACTAATAGTAACTAGCTGCAGCATTTGGCCTTAAGAGTTTACATATTATTTAACTAGATATAAGCAGCCTATTTTAATTACACTAAAGAGCCCTGTAGAGGCCTTGTCTGTTTTTTTCCCCCTCCAACTATATCAGTTGGCTTAATAAAGATATTACCACTCCCTATAAACCAGGCTGTGATCAAGCTCCTAGATATGCTAGTCTTTAATAACATACTTTTACCACTTTAAAAAAACAAGTCCTATCAGATCTTTAGGCACTCAGATGTCCATGGCTTTAATGAAGGCGGTGTGAGCTTTCTGTAGCTCACACACATTTTAGTTTCTGTGTGTGCACATTCCAGCACTTCTCAGAAAATTACTCAGCCCCCTGCAAACTGAGAGTCATCTGCTCCTGTCACTGTACTGCAGCTTAGCATTGAATTGTATGGGCTGCACTCCTGGGACAAGCTCTCCTTTACCTGGGGGATGTAGAGCATAGTCTCCCATCTCCTCTGCATGCAGGGCCAGCAAGAGGTCTCTTCCTACAAGGAAATCCATGGGATCACAGAATGACTTGAGTTGGAAGAGACCTTAAAGACCATCTCATTCCTAATGCCTTTCCATGGGCAGGGACACCTTCCACTAGACCTGGTTGCCCCAAGCCCTGTCCAACCTTGGACACATCCAGGAATGGGGCAGCCACAGCTCCTCTGAGCAACCTGTGCCTCACCATCCTCATAGGGAAGAATTTCTTCCCAGTAACCAATGTAAACCTACTCTCTGCCAGTTTGGAGCCATTGCCCTTGTCCTGACATTCCAGGCCCTTGTAGAGTCCCATTCCAGCTCTCTTGGAGTCCTTTTAGGCACTGCAGTTGTCTTCCCAGAGCCTCCTTCAGGCTGAACAGCCCCAACAATTCAGACTAATCCTACAATGTCATACCTATATCCCTGATATTTCTGTCCTCATCTTCAGGTCCTATCTTCATATTTCTCCTATGCTCTCACTACACATGCTCTCTGACCTTCATTTAGATAACTTTCCATGATTTATTCCATTCCATTTGAGAGCAAAATTTATGACCAGGGTTAGCACTATGTGCAACTAACCCTGATTCAGATCAGCCAGCATCTTGCTCCTGTTGGTGTTTCATTGAATCCTGCATTTGAAGCCAAGGTGAGATGCTGAGACTTCAGTTTTCTTATTTCACAGGGCTGCTTTTTCTCTGCAAGGTGTCAAATTAGTACGTGAACATCACCTACCAAATCAACCTTGCATATTCACAACTCAGAGCTCTAACATTTGCAAGCAACATTACTACAAAGGAAAGCTCTAGACAGCTTGATTAAGCAACTTGCCCAAGGTCATACAGGAAGTTGTAGAAGAGTTGGAAACAAAAGCCAGATCTTCTTAGCTGCTGTCCAACCCTCTCTGGAATGAAAAGGCCAAACTGCTGTGTGGAAGTATTAGCAGAGTCATAGGTCTCATCCTATAAATTTCATCATGAATTCATGGCTTAGTAAAGAAATTGCGCAGAGCTCCCAGCACTGTTTTCTCAGGAAAAACGTGCAACCCCATGGTGGCAGCTGGGAAGGGTTCCCCAAGCTCTGACTGGCACTGGTTGTGGCCACAGACCCTTTCCTTACACAGAAAGCAGAAAACAGGGAACAACAGTATCCTGCAAGGCCACATAAAGCAGACGGATTGTGCCGTCCTTTTTCTAGCCACTTCCCGCCTCTCCAAGGAAGTGAAAAAGGTGCATCTACTGGAAAAGCTGCTGAAGTCACCCAAGAGCGAGCATGAAATTGTTCAGGATAGCAAAAGGAGCATCCAGAGAGTAACAAAGGCGGTATTTATGTCTCTACTTCTCCCTGTCTGCATGGCTCTCGGTGATAGCCACAGGAACAAACAATAGCCTTGGCCCCTTGGCTGCAAACGGGTCGCTGCAGAGGCCCAATTAAGTCCTGGAAAGTCTAAACACAGGCACAGGAATCTGCTAATGCGGACAGGCCCGCACAATAGGGTTTCATCCTGGATCTGCCCCGCTCCTGCTGAGCACCACCTTGCTGGGAGGAGAGCCCCCCATCACCAGCGAGGCTCTTCCCATGAGGAGGTGCTGCTCCACCTCAAAGCCCAACGCAAACGTGCACAGTTCCACTCACTTTGGGGAGGATTCTGGCTCCAGGCAGCGTCAAGCCCATGGCCAGCTGCATGATGAGTTGGGTGACCTCAAGCTCGCTACCACCCAACAAACCACACTGTGTGCATACACAGGCAAAGGGCAGTTTAAGAGTGATCTCCCTCCCCAAATCTCCATCAGGTTCAGGGCCTGCTGACACAAACACTTCAAACAGCCCAGGCAGCCCCAAGAGCAATGCCAAGAGCAGATAGAGGCTTCGACATTGTCTCGGTACACAGGATGCTGGCCTGACATAATTTAGCAGAGACAATGCTCGCCCTCTTTCTTTGGGAACCACGTAAAAAAACTTGGCCGAATATAAAACGACTTCAAAGACACATTTCTGTGCCAGCCAGGATGCATCAAAGTTGGGAAAGGAACGACCCAATTCACCTGATCCAGGGAGCTGATAGAGAAGCACGGGGAAGCGGCTTTTATCGATGTACCTTCCCAGCACTTCCTTCCTGTCCCTGATGCTATTTAAACCCCTTGCCTACCTCCAGCCAGACCTGCCCATTCTCTGCTCTAAGGAGGAGAAAGGAAAAAGCAAAGGGAAGCCCTAAAAAAAGGCGTCCCTGCAAATTTCTGTGCAGTCACCGGGCAGTCATATCCTTCTGCTTTCCCCTGAAAAATCAAGTATCACCTTATCGTTTCCTCACCAAGATTAACTCCTGCTTCCTGAAGAGTATTTCTGAGGTAGAAAGCAGAGGTGGTGGAAAAAAAATAAAATAAAAATAAGGAGGGGGGGAAGCTGAAAAGCCCAATCTGTCAAGCTGCGTTTTAGAAGAAAGGAAAGCTGAAAAGTGAACGTATTTAACATGAGCTATTTCCTGCACTCAGGAGGGAAGAAAGCATGCTACTAACTGTGTGCATGAGGAGATCTGCACTAGTGTTATCTCTGACCTGCAGCTTAGCCCTTGTGTCTCAGCTGCCAAAAAGCTCCTATTCAACGTTATGCTGAGTTCATCAATGCTCCACGTGTCAGGATCCTAACAGGAAAAAGCAGGACAGACAGTCACTCTATTCAACTGCCTGGGGACCCCATGACAACTAAAATCCCCTTGCAGACTGTCCATATCAACCTACGGCAGGTCAGAGCGCGTAACCCCTCCAGAACCGCAAGCCCGGGCCCACACCCTTTCCCCTTGTCAACATTGTCACTTTAAAACAGCCCATCTAGCCTTATCACCAAACCTGGAGTAAGTATGACAATTAAGATGGATTGCAAAGCCTGCATGCGCTTTACAATTAACAATAACTTGGCAGCGTGTCCCACGCAACTGTTGGGTGGTATGGCAAGAACTTTATCCCTGCTTAGTACTGCATTAGCATATTTAGTAGGCTGCAAGACATAATTCCTCAGATATGAACATATTTTTGTCTTTTCAAAAAATCTGCAATTAAGCCATAACGTGCAGGCACTGTGCAGCCGGTGGTAAACTTTGGTATTAGGGGGACTGTGATGAAACGGCCTTTTCTGACCTTATGTCAATTATCTATTTAATAAGGAATATATTTAATTTTAAAAAAAAAAAGGGTCCTAGCAGGGTCTTCACTAGGAAGCAACAATATTCCAACAACTATTGCTGATATTCAGCTGCATTCAGTTGAGAGGGTCTGGGGGCAGATATTTGAAAGCAGGGGCATTTTTTTAGGGGACTTGTCTCGATTTTTGGTTTAGAAAAGGCAAACTCTTTCTTTCTGCTATGAATTTTTAAACTGTAGGGTTAATTAATTGTTTGTGCAAAAGAAATAAACCTCGTTTAAGCAGCATCTTCCTCTGTGTGTTATGTAGCTCTGTTTTTTCCTGGGCAGGATTCTCATGTTTATAGGGAAATTAACAGTCTTCTAAAGTAATTAAATGAATTTGAGGAGCAGTTATTTAGCATGGCCTAACTTTATCGATTTCCTCCGTGCTGCACAAGACACTCTCAACCCCACTAAGCTTTTTAAGTCTGTTTACGGTGTATATTTATCTAGAAAATCTGATCAGGTGGGGGGGAGGCAAAGATCTTGCCTCGATAACCCGGACATTGTCCCCCTTGACATCTGTGTTGCTGGTGGACAGGATATCCTGCCAAATGCAAGAAGACAACTGCGTGACCCACCTTGGGCGAGAGGCACCGCGGGCTGATGCGAGCACAGCAGGAGTGGGTGCTGCCTCTCCCCGCCCGGAGCCGCATCCTCAGCACACAAAGAGCAGCCAGAGAGCCTCTGCAAAAAAAGAAAAAAAAGGAAAAAAAAAACCAAAAAAGCCAGGGGAAGGCAAAGTAAGTAAATAAATAAATAAATTAGTTTAGGTGAGTAGCTCGCATTCGGTAAGGGAAAGCAGATGAGGGGCAACAAATGCAATTCAGCAGACAAAGTCTTTCTTCATAAACCCGGCGGAGGAACGGATTAAACCACCTGGCAATCTTGGCAGGAAAAAAAGAAAATCTCAGGCGGTGACAAAACCAAACAGGTGGAACAGGTATAAAACTTTTGCTTCCCAGTAATACCCCTCTCTTCCCTGGAATGCTTGGACAGGTGCAGAAGTTCAAGTTACAGCGTGGAAGTGGCAAATAAATACACAGCATTAGTGTCTGACGTGCTCGGCGAGCAACCGGGGATGTTAATAACTGGCAAGGTACACTAATCTCTGATTGCAACATTTGGTTTACCTTAATCTGGAGGGACAGCTGTATTAAAGAGGGAATTATACTAATCAGTTCAAGGCCCTTGCATATAAAACTTCCCATTAGGCTTAAAGTACAACAGCTTACGCTCATTCTCTAGGAGCCTTACATCTGGTTCTGAATAAGGCTGTCTCTCATTTGCAAGGTACAAACCGAAAACAAGGGAGGGGGGAGCTGACAGTTGCTGGAGGATGGTTGATAGAAGAACAAGCTACTAATTCTTTGAAATTTTTTACAGCGCAAAACTGGCTGTAAGGCATCTTAATACTAAAAAAACAGGCATGTGTTATCAACCCTAGGCCATTTTTTCCTGTTACCGGAGGTGACCAACATAAAATAAAATTGATGATGTCAGTCAAAAACAGCTAAGCACAAAGCTTGGCTTTGTTATCTTAAGTCAGAAGGTATGATAGGCCATGCCATATGGCTGTAATCCTCCTATATCTCCCATCACCTAACAGGCAACCTTCATGTAGCATGACCTTATTTGGCTGGTCTCAGGTTAGGGCTGCCCAAAGGGGATTTTTCTGTTTCTGCTATATCCAAAGGTTTATGTTGATTTTTTTTTCTCTTTTTTTTTTTCTTTTTTTTTTTTTTTGAGCCCTGCAAACTATAAATCCGACTGATTACTCTGCACTCTTTTGCTTGACTGAGCCTTTACAATCAGACATCCCCGTTAACAATAAGCTCCTAATGAATCAAACATCTATGGCATTAGTTTCACCTAGCTGCCTCTTTCCCATGCACTGCAGCTCTTTGTCAGACCTGGCTTGATGAGAAAAGCTAGTGACACTTGGTGCACCTATTGATAAACAATTCAGTAATGAGGGGCATAACAAAAATTACCTAAAACAACCTGATTAAAAATGACAGGCAAAGGGTACTACAGAGCTTTGCAGTTAAGGTAACTCCCGTATATCGGGAGGGATGGAAAAAATAATTAGGTGTAACATAACTTGCTTTAAAATTACACATTTTTGCACTTTTCTCTTCCCCCCCCACCTTTTTTTTCGGGACTAGGAGTCTGATGAGTGTTAAAAGGAAAATGTTCCATCATAGTTTATAAGAAATTCATCTTTTTTCAGAAAATTTGCAACTCAATAAGCTTCTTCTCTCTCCTTTTTGAAGCAGCACATTAATGGCAAAATGCATTGCTATTTGCAATCCAACTTTCTATCCATAGCAAATTCCTATATTATAACTCAGCATTTTACTTCCTTTGTTTAAATATTGGTTCTGTTGGTTAAGAGAACATGTGGGCTGTAAACAAAGGATAAATAAGCTGTGAAAATAAAAGCAGGCTCCAAGGAATAAATAAGAACAAAATGGAAAAGACTGCACCGGGCTCCTGCGATGAACACAGGGATCTCTTTGTGAGAGGGGAAAAAAATGTGTTAAAAGGGCACATACTGCAACTCTGAGGCAAACTTTGAAATGGAAGTGTGGAAGCATAAGAGCATTTGATTCCAAATCAGCAATGTGTGGGTTTGCATTTGCGTAGCAGCATGTTGGGAGGGTTTCAATCAGTGCACAGATGCACTTGAAAATCAAATATGGACATGGGGAATGTTTTTGGATATAGCAAATGAGGACTGATGACATGTTTACACTTTGCACATGGATCCAGTACAAAACCATACCCTGCAAAGAAACAATAACCACCATTTGCTGCTTTTCAGGGCTGGAACAAAATGGTGGCAAAGGAAGGGAAGACAAGGGAGTGTCTATTCCCACCTGGGAGAGGGCTGCACCGATTCCCTGCCTCAGGGCTCATTTTGCTCATCTCTCACTTGAGAAAGGGACTTTTTAACCAATATTGAAAAATTATAAAGACACATCAGCTTGAAAAACAACAGTGTGAGAGGAAAAGGGAAGAAAAGGCAAGTTTCAAACATCAGTGATGCCTTTCTTCCCTGTCAAAATATTTTCTTTACAGAAGAATTAAAATTATAGTTGGAATGTTGCTGGAATGAAACAGGGAACAATCGTAAGCAAACGCACTTTCATCATCTCCAGTGGAAAACTGCCATTTTGACATTATTTCAGTATCTATCTATATATATCCTTAAAGAAGAAATTCCTGGCTCATAAATAACGTACCCCAAGTTAGGCTGAGTTGTTAACGAAAGTTTATCAAGATGGCAAAACTTTTTTAAAAAGGAAATAGTAGTTGCAGGCAATTGCATCCGACCAGGCTATAATGTATCCCTCTGGAAGGCAGCTCCAGCTCGCAGTATGAAGTAATCGTTTGTGAATGTTTTCCAAACTGTGATGCATATTTTACATTTTAAAGAAAGAGACAAAAGTTAGCTATCTATGACAACAGGGAAAAACATCTGTTCTACACTTTCTCCCAATCAGATGTTAAAGAAATGCACATGAACCCATACCCTGAGTTTTAAACTTTTAATGAAGAGTTCATTTAGTTCATTTCAAACTTTTAGGAGGGTATCATTGCAGTTCAAATAGTCCTTCAGACATTTGACTTCTGCTACTGATTATTAACAATAATCAACCCATTTTCCCTTACACTTTCCAGCATGAATTCAGAATGTCAAAGCTAATTTTCTCGTCAGCCTCTGGCTTTTTTAAAACATTGCAAACTTGAAATTTCTGGTCTCTTCTCGCACTCTTGGGGTTTGCCACAGCATGGGGTTAGAGCATCCAACTTCCACAACTGTGCATGGGCTCAGCATTTGTTCAACTGAGAACCAAAAACTGCATTTTTGCAGGAGTACCTGAATCTGAGTTCTCTCGGCCCTTTTTTCTGGCACTTGTCCAGCCTGAAGCCCATGGTTTTGTCTTGGTACCTTTAGAAACTCACTGGTGTTTTGAATAGAATGAAAATGGACTTATCCGTGAAGTCAAGTGACAATTTTCATGAGAAATTTGTTCAAGTAAGACATTATTTAGTAAGATGAGACACTCAAACCATTGAATTTTAACACCTTCCTCTCCACGTGTTGCTAGAGAGAGAGATTCACAATTTTACTTTGCACCACACTGTCCTATCTGACGCCCTGAAATGATATCAAAGAGCTCCAGTGTGAAGCCATTCCCGCTTGTCCTGTCACTCCATGACCTCATCCAAAGTCCCTCTCCAGCTCTCTTGTAGCCCTTTAGGTACTGGAAGGTACCTGTGACCAATCAGTGACCACAGGTACAATATATCTATCACACTTCTTCAGCCCTGTTTTTCAAAGTTCTATTTTCTGGGCATGTCCTCCTTTCCCTAAAGGATTTAGCAAAAAGGCAAAGCAAACTGAAGGAAGTGATGCCTCCTTACATTACAAGCTCAGTGAGAGGTGCATCTAATGTTGCTTCCTCCAGATTTAGCTTCAGCCCCCCTGCCATGCTACTTTGTCTGGTGTTTGTCCATCCAACAGTAAAAGGAGGAACCTGTTAAACGTCCAGAAATAAAAGTTATAACAGATTATTCTTAAATACCACCAGCCTTATAAAACTATGCAAACCATATTTAGGAAAGTAATTTCTGCGTTGTTTCCGTGATTTTCCTTTGTAGTACAGAGTAAGGCATTTCCATTTGTGCCTCAGATAAAAATGCAAAGTGTCATTTCCTGTTGATAGCCAACAAGAAATGCATCTGTGCTTTGCAAACCTTTCATATACCATCTTTACTTGGGAAAGGAACAGTCCAGTTGCTATAAATTTATCATGATTTCCAAGTGTTAGAGGCCAGTGTAGTGCCATGGATGTCACCCAAGGGAGACCCTGAGTGGAAGGTAACACGTTACCCTTCCAGTCATACACAGAGCCAGAACTGACACCACGGAGCAAGGGTTGAGCTGGTGGATGCCAACACTACCTCCATCATCACAGGACAAAATAACACGTGGAATAATTCTATCACCTTCTTTTGTTCAGCTTTTGAACATGAGTCTATTTGATATTAGAGCCAACTTAGTCAACTCACTGTAAGGGCACTCATATAAGGAAGCAAAAACTCATCGAATTTGTAATTCAGCTTCAGCTGGTTCTAATGTTCAGTGGGCGGACATGAGCTCAGCTGTTTGCCTCAACAGCACAAACTTCATTTCCATTGACAATAAATTTGGCCTTTGCTTCACATTTTGGGAGAGAATCTTGAAAAACAACTTGCACCAGGATGATATATTTATTCCCCCTCTGCCCCCCCTGTTTCTGAAAAGTTCGTTGGAATAGACTCTTATGTGACTACTTAGTAAGGCCAAGGTTGAAATTAAAAACAAAACCAGGGGACAAGATATCAAAAAATTCAATTCACAGTTTTAGTTTTAAAATTATTTGTTGTACAGTGAAGCCTGAAACATACCATCAATATTAGGATTAGGTTTTTCAAGGCTATAGGTGAGCCAGGATGTGCACCAGCTGAATACTGAAATTCACTTAGGATGAGACACCCAGAGCAGTGGGGTTGGTCCCCTAGAGCCATCTTACTATTAGAAATGCATTCAAAGAATATTCTTACCTTCTCTAGTATTTATCAGATAAAAATAAAATTTGTGGAGCTTCAGCTGCCCCATAGTTAATGGCAAAGTTATATTTATTTTTTAGCACTTGAAGATCTGGCCTGATTAAATAAAACAGCCAATTGGGAAAGACTACAAATTTATGTAAGCCATATAGTCAGTATTTTCTCCCTATCACCACAGAGACCAGATTTTTCCCATCACAGGTCTTTAGTTCAACGCTTGCTCAAAATTCCAAATTTGAGAAGTACCACAATTTTGAAAGACTTTCCTGAAAGCCAGGCATTGAGAATTTAGGTGCCTTTCCTCAGGGCAACATCTTATTTAGATCAGGAGATCATTTTCCTTCCCTGCTCTCAAAAAACATTTTGCTATTCACTCAGTGTGTCCTATTAGCAGAAAATAGAGAAAGTTCTGATGCATCATAGCACGCATCTGAAATTCTAATTAACAAGAAGTCATCTGTAGTTGTCCAACATCATATTATTAATTCACAAAGCAATAAAGGGATATATTTCAGACTGAATGAGAAAATAGGTACTGAATGGGGTCAGAGTATTTCACTACACATAATTTGTCATGATCTTTAACTGTTTCAAACCTGCAGAAGTCAAGTTGTACAATGCCTTGTCGTGAATAGAATTTCTCACCTATATAAAGCAGTTACACCATTATGATTTACTCTCATGAACTTAAAACCTGAATAAGTTCTAAATCCATATAACCCAGGGTTGCATAAGGAAGTATATTTTTACTGTGAATATGTAGACTTTTGCCCTTTCTGTATGTTTGAGCAAGAAAGGCTCTTCTAGGGGGACAATAATATATATATAATATATAGTATGTTTTTGGCATTATGAACAATACATAAATTCATTTGTTTAAAAATTATATTCAATAACAGAAATGGTAGTTTTGACAAATAAAAAAGCACATCTTGGTTAAATTCTAACCAACTTTACATTACAAAAGTCTTAGGAAGGTCTTTTTTTATCGTACAACCTGAAAATGCAGGTTTTTCAAAATTCAGGGTTAACTTTCTTCTTTAAAAAAATAACTTCATGGTAAAGTGTGGGGAAACCCAGCATGATTCATGCATTCATCCCTTACTTTTCCAGCAAGAGATCTCTCAGCTACTAGAATTTTATACTATTAGTGCTCTGAGAGTGCTCTAAATGCAAACCTGTAAGAGGAAAGTAAAAACAAATCAAAGTTAATCTTGACTGGCTGGGAAAAAAATGCTTAAATCAATGTGACAATGGCTCATCTACTCGTCATTTAACCATTACCTGGGAGATGAGGACCTCCTGCTACAGCAGATATTTCATTTATTTTTAATACAGATTTACAACTGCCTCAGTTCTGCAGACCCATACAAAGCCAAAGTCATTCCAGACTTGCCCTGTCACACTGTTTACTCCTCATATTTTATTTATCCCTGTTTGCTCTTTACATTGGCTACAGAGATAAACACATACAAATATTGTGATGTTCAGCAAGTTTAGGCAAGAGGGCAAAAGCCACCATCTCCCATTTATAGCATTCTGGAGAGAGTGACAACACCATAATTCTCCTAAAGAAGAAAAGCCTTTAATATAAGATTTTCTTTAATTTAAACTTTACCTTGAAGAGTAATTCCACAAAGTTTAGAAATATTTTAAAATGCTTCTTCACCCCATGCAAAAGTCAGGTTAAAACATGTTTCCAGTACAATTTTAGAAGTAGAAACCTCATTGTCAGGTGTTCAACATGCAAAAAGCTTAAGGACATAAGGCAAAGGACAATTTGCAGACCCTATGGACACACAGGGCCTGGTGCTTATATCTACTGGCATGAACAGAAATGTTAAATCTGTTCCAATCAGTGGTGTTTGACCAGGGATCAGGATCAGAGCTGCGATCTCCGTGTGTGACTTTCACTGGAAGCTGCAAAACTTCCCCAGAAAAGTAACCCCTGGGGGGTTTAGGCAATGCACATCTGAGCAGCAAAGGCTACTTGGTAATTGTGACAAAGCAAAGTGTTTCATTCTGGTTCCTGAACTGGAACAGATGACTATTTCTTCTTTTAAGGAGATGAGAGTAAAAAGGGAGCCAATCCAATCTCTGGAAGAAAAGCCTACGATGCAACCTCGAAATAAATACACTTATTTGCATATACAAACACTATATGTACCCACTAATATCCCATCCTTAAACCGTGAGGAATATCACATATGCTACAGCTCACACCAACCAGAATAATGAGGGAGGTGTTGGGTTTTGATATTTTTATAAGTTCATATAACTCTACAGTCGAAGCAACTCTAGGTTCATCAGAACTATCACATAAGAAAAAGGGACTTATCACAAACAAGTTTGTTTAATCATCAGCTGCCTTAACTTCAGTCCTCTCTCCGACCTGTATGTCTCCAGTCTGTGTCACAGTCTGTATTGCAGCCTAATCACACAGAAAGGCAAACTCTGAACAGCTACTGTCACCTCCCTCTCTCTTTTCCTTTCCCAGCAGGTTAAACATGGAAAATGCTAAAAATCTCCCGGGAGTGAGTCTAAAAATGAAGTGTAAATAGGTACGGGAAAAAAAAAAAAAAACCTATGAGAAAAAGTGTTATGGAAGGTGCCTGAATGGCAAAGTGCAAAGGGTGACAAGAAGAAAATTGTGATGGCACACAAAAGGCGAGGGAACAAGAAAGATGCGATACAATAGATAGCTGGTGAGAGCCTATCCACAGCCTGGTCGCTCCTGTTCCTCCCCCTCAATACCTTCATTTTTTTTGTTATGATAAAGGACATTCATGATCAGTAACAATGTTATAATGATAGTAAATGCGGGATTTAAGGTATATAAAACCTTCAGCCAACATTAGAAAGCCATCAAGGGGGAGTTACCTTGCACGAGGTTCTATTTAGCGATGGCTCCACTCTTTCACTCCCTGACTGCAAATCAGCATTTTTAGTGGACAATAGGCTCAGCAGTGGCCTTATGATTGCCTCTTTTCAAATGGAAATGGCTATCCTAACTCCTCTGCCAGGTTTTTCTTACTATAGCACAAAGTGCAGTTTACAAGGCTCTAAGGGGGGGAAAAAAATCTTAGCTGAATATCTTTTTTTATTCGACAAACTGACATGTAAATTACCCTTTAAGTGCTCCACTCTAGGGCTCTGATCATCTCCTAATTGTCACAGTCAATTGTAGCCAACAGTCTCTTCAATCCCAAGCGCTTTGACAACAAGCATAAGGATCAAAGCAGAATCAGCTCCCTTCAATATCCTTCTGTTTAGGATGCTACAAAAAGCCTGAAAAAGAAAGGTGTAAGGGCATTAGTGGAGAAGGAACTGAGAGGAGAAAGTACTATTCCAGTCATTTTCTTCTTCGCTAATATTATATATCCTTATATACTCTGTTATCCCATGTTCAGCATGAACACATCAACATCCTGGATAACAAATATGGTTTAAAACCACTCGCATATATTACTACTTTAAAATGAATGCATAATGCATTTCTGCTGCTTCCTGAATGCCTCGCTCCAACTTTCCCTTCGACTCTGGGAATGAATGCAACACCAATTATTTTTTTAAGCTTTTTTTTTTTCCCCAACGCAGTCCTACAGTGTCTTCCAGGATGAGCTGGGCTGCAAACCAGCCTACCCAGATGGAAACCCATCCCAAGTGGCATTCATGGGGCCAGTATGACTGAGACGTGAAGCAGGTTGTTTGTGTTTCTGCCTTTGCTTTCTGAAGTGCCTATAACCCAAGGTCAGGCATAGGCTGGAGGAAAACCCTCTCATTCAGCTGGAGTCCAACTCCGAGAACAGCCAGTTTCAGTCACATCCAAAACGACTGGGAAGAAAGACAAGAATAAATTCAGCACTTCTCAAAGCCTGCCCAGGGGGAAAAAATTATTTCCTATAATTCTGAAGGAAGATTCACCTTTTATTGTATTCCAGACGGCTTTAAATCAGCGCCACAATACATTGCTGAAAAATTTGTACTGGCTGGCTGTGTTTGACGATAGGAGCTTGCTCGCTCTGCAATACGCTTTCATACCCTCCGTGCCTCGCAGACGCCTTGTTGGAGTCGTGTTTCCAGGGAATGGGAGTAAGGCAGAGCTATTCTGAGTCACACTTTTACTTCAAAACTTGTGCGTCTTCACAAACGTGGCAGTAACTCCCACAGAGGCTCGCAGCAGCTTCTGCCACACGGGCTGCAGGGGAGGAATTGCAGGGCTGCTGCAGGAGATGTGCTGCTGGAGTGGGAGAAAGCCTGCAGGAGGCCAGGGAGGCAAGCTGGGGATGTGCCACAGGCATCTCCAAATGCATAACCAGGCTCTGCAGGGTTAGGCAACCACAGCCTTTGGGCCTCTCCAATGCTACCATAGAGAAAGTAAGGAAGAGACTTCACCCATTTTCCTGGAGCTCTGCCTCCCCTACTCTTGAAAAAGATACAGGTTAAACCCCTCAGGTAAAACAAAACGGGAATTGGGAGGTCAAAAGCTATTTGCTCCTTCATAAGAGATTCACTCGCTCCTTACAGCTGTTTTTAAGGAGCTTAACATTTCTTGAAGATGATTCACTTTATCCATTGTCTCACATGACACTGAAGGAATGGTTGGACAAGGCAGCTGGATGAGCATCACAACCTGCTGCCCCCATCATACTTTCCACACCCAAATTCTGTGTAGAAGATGAGCAGAGTCAGATTTACAAACCAGCAGAAAACCAGTCACTTGTTTAACAGCACACCAAGAGGAGAGTTGAAGGTAGATCTTCCTGAGCCACCACCTACAGCACACTCCCCAAAGACCAAAAGGTTTAGGATGCGAACAATAACCTTATTTTTACATAGACAACACTGAGTTTGTAGGGAAGATACAGCACAGATACAACAAGGCTTCCTGCAAAGCTGCCTCTTCACCCAAATGTGGGTAATACAAAGGTACAAAGACTGGTGACAGAGTGTTTTTGATAATGAATAGGAACAAGAAGTCAAAATTTCTCATGGGAAAGATGTTCCAAAAAATGATGAGTGGGAAACATCAAAAGCACTCATTTGAGTGATGTTGAAATAATATAGAAGGTTAATCTAATATATAATTTAAAATAAATACAAACCCAAAATTACGAAATTGAATCGAAACATTTGTCTTGTCAAGCTGTTTTGTTTCCATAATATCAAAGGGAAATATTTTAACTCTTTCTGACCAAAAAATTTACTGAAAAAAATGCATACTCTGAAGAAAAAATTCTAGCTTAGTGCTACACACTTTGCCCAACAGCAAATTTGCAAGTATTTTTCAGCCTTGTATAAAGATCAATATCTTCTCCAGCTAAATTCTGATATGAGTCCAGTTATTAGCAAATTTTTGGCTGTTTAGCTCACTAAAATTAACTTGAAGTATAAAGATATTTTCACATATTCCTCATTCACACACAAGAGGAGCCACATGCCAAGAAAAAGCTACAAGGTCACCTGGATTGTAATTTATTAACATTATTATTATTATTTATTTATACAACAGAAACATTTCCAAATAATAGGACAGCTAACACAGCCTGGACTATTTTCTCACCTTGCTTGAAAACACATCCGAATAGTTGTTCCATAAAACTGTTGGTTCCAACCTCAGTCAGTGGAGCTGCTGCTGATAGACTCCAAAAAGCTGAGTAGCACAGAAATCCTGGACATCTTCCTTGTTTCCAGGTGGTAAATCACAATAAAGAAGGTTAAAACAATGTTGTTTCCCTATCAGAACATTTTTCTGGAGATAATTGCCATAGTTTGCTAAGTAGAGATTTCATTACTAGAAAGTAGTAGAGGGTCCATATGACAAATGAATAGAAGGAGATAAGCTCAATGAGAGGGTTTTTCCTTAAAATAAGGGACACATTATGGAAAAAAATTGAAAAATACTCTGCCCTATCATAAAATATATATTTTTTTTCAACACATGGATCAGCAGAAGAGATGTTTGATGCACTAAGATGTTTGCTGCACATGACCATTTAATTATACTCCAGAGCTGCACTTTATTACATACAGGTGATTACCAACTGCCTTGTATGACTGTAGTGAGGGAAAAAGGGCCACAATGTCACTTGTGCACCAGAGCAGCCTGCAGGAAAGTGACTCCTCCAGCTGTCTCCCACAGGTCATGGGTGTGCCAGGGAGCACAGGGGTTACTCTGGATGTGGTACCCCAAAAAGGGAGCACTGGTTGCTCATCAGAGTTTGGGTTCTGAGAGGATTCTGGTGCCCTTTCCTACAGACTCCGACATAACCCCCCAGCCTGGTTGTAGAGGAGGGGAATAATAGTGCCCATTGTGCTGCTGACATTTCTCTGGGAGGGGGTGGCTCTTCACTAAGCAGTTGTGTTTCCTTATTTAGTTCTCAGCCACAAGCATGGGTTTTTGCAGCCCTTTTCTTTTTTCGTGTGTTTCTGGAAAGCAAAAGTATGAAAAGTTACATTTTAGAAGCCTTGGAGGCAGTCAAAGCGTGTGCACTGGATGTGATATGAAAGTCCATGGCCACAGAACCACTTCAGGACTATTGCAAGGCTCCTGTTGCAGCTCTTAAATTACTGATGATTAACTGATGAGCTCTGGTCATTAAATCCTTGTTCGACTCAGCCTTTCAGACAACAAAGACCAACTATTTCCCTCTGGGATGCCTTGCAGGGATCTGTGCTGAGTTTGCTAAGAATGGACACGAAATCATTACCTCTGCAATGGCCAGAGCCAGGTGAAGAGCCTTTAGAGGACCTCAGGAAGCCACAGGCTTACACCTCAGCCGGGATTTGTTTTAAGCAGCTCACATGCGCCTTTTTAAGTGATTATTTCTAGCTGGTACCCAGGGTGGGTTGGTGACAACAGTTCCTTCTGTGCAAAGGCCGAGGTTCAAGCCAGCAGTAACAGGACTTGTACTAAAGGAGTAAAATCCCACACAATTCCTTGCTCTTGGGGAGAAGAGGCATTTTTGGGGTGCCTTCATAGCTCATCAGCACAGTTTCTACCGCAGTTAGCTCAACTGCACGGCTCCCACTCCAGCCACATCCTTCTAAAGCCCAGGAAAACATTCCAAAGCTATTTTACAGAAGAGGACATAGAAGCTCTTTTAACAGTGGGATCCAAGTCTATTAAAAGCTAATGAGATGTGCCGTCCAGCGAGCTCACCAAAGTCATGACAAACTGGTGTCAGAGCCAGGGCCACGCCACAGCAGCTCCCAGGGCCTAATCTGTGCTCAGGCCTTTTGGTATTACAGAGACCTTCCTGCTTGTAACTCCTGAGAGGTCACCTCCAGGCAGCTGAACACACACCGAGGATGTCCCGCTCCCTCCCAGGCTCCTGCATGACAAAACCCAGAACGAGGGCATCATTCACAGGCGCCGCCATTGCAACCGGGTTGTAAAGAAAGCTGTTCCAAATAACAACCAGAGAGTCAGAAGGACCATGTCTAACCACGTCTGTTGAGAAGGATATTATGCAGCATCTCTCAGCCCCGACAGGAGCTTGCCTCGCGAAACTGGTTCCAATACAGGAGTTTGAGTGTGTGGCAACTGAGAGAGGGAATACAGACACTGTTTTACACTGGGAGAATTCCTATCTCTTACTGAGCTGTAGTTTTAATTGACATTAAGCAAGGAGAACCACAAGAATAGAGCAAGTGCCCATTTGTCACAGCACATCTAGCTCGTGTAGAGTTGCTCAGGGCTCGTATACCACCAGTTTAGAAACATGTGTAATTGCTTACGGTCAGCATCGAGCCACTGCCAGATCACACATTAAACAGATAACCACTATTATTATAAGAGCAACTTCCTTGACCTCATATTTTGGTCTGACTCTGAATTCCTGTCCTTTACCAGTTTGGTTTGCTGCATTTTGCCAGCCTTCTGCCTCTACATGTCATTTTCTACTCCTGTAAGTGACCGGTGCAGTGGAGAGCTCACTCTAAAAATGCATATTTGAGCACATGAATAGAAAAAATTCAAGAAATATGATCACAGTTGCTCCTGTAATGTTTTTATAAACACAGAGTCTCTGCTTTTTTATTATAGTTAAGGTACAGTGTGTTATTTGGCAGAGGAATCTGACTTGAAAATGTAAAAGGTTCAGGCAACCACACATTTGGAAGTAGAAATCTTTCCTTAAAACAAGGCTCTGGTGTTTAAACATAGCAAAATTTCTGGAAACTTCAGTTTCTCAAAGTCTGCCAAAGCTCCAGTCACATGTAACATATTCTTGGGGCTTACATATAATGCTTCAAGTAATAAACAACATCTTGTTTAGAGCAAGATGGGGAAAAAAAAAAGGGAAAACATTCATTAGGAGTCAAAGCTCTATACCAGTACTGAAAACAAAGCAAATTTCTTGCACTGAAAGCTCAGAATAACTTTTATAATGGATTAAAAAAGATTCGAGTACTCTTCACACCTCTAAATATTGCTGTTAAAATTGTAGGTTAAGTTCTTACAGCAGTTACATATAATATTCTATAAAAGAAATAAAATACACTCGCTGAAGCACACTCAGGTTTTCAGCAACAGAAAGAAAAGTTCTGATCATCCTAATTGGGTAACAGGATGAGTTACACACTGTACATAACTATAGGTCATCAGTAGCCCTTCAGTGCTCCCTGTACAATTCATTTATCGTGCATTTTTTATTCAGGAACAAGGCTGGATTTAAAAAAAAAAATAAGTCGCTTCCATACGAAGGCTCATCGTGCAGAATATTCACAGTTTAAATTTATGCACAGTCATCTCTACTAGTCAGACACCATTTCAGTCCTCTCATCAGAATGCACATTAACAGAATGAATCTGAGATACAGAAATAGCACACCGCAGCCAGGCCTGGAGTATGGGCCCTAATACCTACCTCACTGGGATCTAGTCAGGTTTAATTAATTAATGCTTATGAAGCACTATGAGCTCCTCAGATCATCACTTCAATTCATTATCACCCCCATTTGTTTTGTGTCCCACTTCCCCCCTTAATTCAACAGTGAATTTCTTTTGGAAAGTGTTGCATTTATAGAGTAATGAACAGATGAAAGAGGTTGGAGTGATTCCACAGGAGTATAAAAGGGAGCAGGAATCCTTCCCCTTCCTTCCTGCTTGAGTCATTTAGCATCAGGTCTGAGAGGAGCATGAAGCTTCAGGATGTGTAATGCTCTTCTAGGAGTCACCCCTGACCAAACCGTGTCAAAATGCACCAGAAGATGATGAATGTAAGGATTTAACATTAAAACAATTGGTTTTAGTCTGGGAAACTTCTCTGCTTGCATTTATGTTAATTAAAGATGGGCATGAGCCACCATGCTCAAAGGGGTGTGGATGCAGGCGCTTGGTTCTTCCCTCATCTCTAATAATTATTAGATACATTGGATGGAAATAGTTGGAAAGAAAATCAATAAGAGAATGAATCAAGAAAATGAATGGCAATTTCAAATACTTACAAGTATAGGATTTCACTCAAGGCCAAGACAAGATAAAATTAGTAGTCTGTATTAAAACAAAATACAGTTTGATCAAACTTCCATTCAGTGGAATCTTCTTTAAAGCCTTCAGATTTTGGCGTTCAATAATTTGGGTTACAGAACTTAACAGGGAAGGAAAGAAAGACTGTCTGGTGAAACTCCAAGGTTGCTATAGGCTTTCCAAAGAGAAACCAGATTAAGACAAAAAAAAATTACTGGTGGAAGAAAAGCTGATAAAGAAGACTAGAATTTGATAATGGAGGAATTTAATTATTCAGGTATTGATTGCTATGATAACTATGTGGAAGCTAACAAAGTTTGTTTGTAGCAGCAATGCTATTAGTCCAGTAACTGAGCCCTGTGCTTGGAACTGGGCATGTGTGCTGTTATAAAATTAATTTTAATTATAAAATTTAACTTTAATCACATTTCATGTCAATATAAGTTTAAAAGTTAATGATAAGGAGTTCAAACTTCACTATGATAAAGATCCTCAAAGATTTAAAGCATAAATCAATGGAAAACATTCTTATCAAGAAAAGCTTGAGAGATTCACAAAGTGAATGGACTTGGGTAAAAATAACAATTAAAGCCCAAATATGCTGCTATTATTCATTTAAAGAGAAAAATGTTACTAAAAACAAAAGAATTGATATATCCAGTGGTGAGGGAAAATGTGACAACATACAATAATGACAATCTGAGAGTCGTGAACCAGGGAAAAGCAAATATGCTTTAGTGGAGGGTGTTTTGTGGTTATTCTGATTTAAAAATTCTTCCTACTGGACTTCAAAGTTAGGGCCTCATCTTTCAGGACTCACAAATACAGTTTCTCATTTAGATGTTTTTGTTGCTGACATTACAAACCAAGAGCTTTGCAGTTTATAAGTGGAACTGGCCTTGTACAGACCCATGACCAGAAGAGTGGTTTCCAGTTCCATATGTTGTATATTTAAATGTTGTGATTTAACCAATATACCTGTGAGCAGGTACTTAAAATCCAGTTCTTCCCCATCTCATGTTTTTTTGCCATGAGAGTTTAGGGTGGTGCCAGGTGGGTCAAAAGCTTTCTTATCAGACTTGATTTCTCATTGATCCAAAAAAATCTATTAACTCTTTCATAAAAAACATAATCATCTTTCAGAGCAAAACCCAATTTTCATTTAAAAAAAAATAGAAAAAATTAAGGTTTTGATTTTCCTTGACAAATGTTTCTGTTTGGAAGCATAACCACAATGGATTTTGCTCACCATGATTTACAAGCCAGACCATAATTCAGACAAAATACCAGCAAACTTCAGCAGAGAGGATGTGGCACCCAAGCTACAGCACCTTTTAAACAGGTCCAGTAAAATTATACAAATTCCATTTGTTTTAGTCTTAAATTTTTCATTTGGTTTCAATTCAAAGGGAGGGACTGCTTCCCGTGTAAAATGTTAGTTTTCTGATATTAAAACCAATCTAAGACTGAATCTAATATTAATCAACCACTTACTGTATTTACCAGAAATTGCCAGGTTCATCATTATAATAGAAAGATCTGCAGATGGGAACAGAAATCTGGGAGGGATATTAAACATTCTAAAATATTCAAATAATAGAAAAACAAAGCAGAAGAAACTGCTAGTCCAAAACAAAATATTACATACTGCATAGGATTTAGAATTAAGAATTTAGCATTAAGAATTATTTTTGCAGCAGCAAATAAAAATATGCTTCTTGAGCCAAAGAAATCCATAAGAAATGTGGCTAGAGACATGCAATAAATCAGAAATGTTAAGAAGCATCCCAACAGTCATTTTGATCTCTTGGCACTGAAGTAAAGTAAGCACAGTGCATAAGGGTTAACTCCTCAGCTCACATAAATCAAGTTAACACCATTTAAGTTAGCAAAATGTATTCAAAGTCAAATTCATTTACTCCAGCCAAAGATCTGTCCCTAACTCTATCCGTTGCATTTTATACTGCATTAACAATTTTAACATATTCAGCTTTAAAGCCCAATATATTTCAATATAATCTCCATTACATACACACACTTTTATGTACACATGCATATGCAGAGGAATACATACATATAAAATTATTTTAACTTATAATATAAACAAATTAACATAACACAATTTGTAGCTACGAACAACAGAACAGGAACGGTTTTGCTGGATGTAGTGAGGAAACACACTGAAAATCCTGATTTGAGTAGAGTCAACCAACCTGGATTTATGAGCAGGAAACCTTGCTCGAATCATTTGTTGGAATTTTTCAAAGTTATCCCTGCCAAGGTAGACAAGAAAAATACTATGGATTGTATACAATACGCCTAGACTTTCAAAAGAGTGTTTGATAAGATCCTACACTGGAGATTACCAGCAAGGTACAGACTCACTGCATAAATGATAACAAACTTTAATGAACTGATAAGAGTCTGCAAACAGCATTCACCGAGTGACTTAGAGATTGGCAGTCAATACAGGGTAGTGCCTCGGTCAGGTTAGGAGCTTGTCTGGCCTCTAATCTATGTAAAAGAATTAAATCAGAATATCAAAGGTAACGTATCAAACCGTGCCGGGGACATAAAAGTGGCAGGGGCTGCAGCAGCAATTGTCTCACTCGGGCTGTGAATGCGAGATCCACATCAGCAGCAAATGCAGCATCAGCAGCCCCGGGATCGCGCCGCTGTGCCAGAGCCCGCAGCGGAGAGAGCAAAGCAAACAGGTTTTCCTCATGCGGGGACAAATGTGAAAACAATCCCCGTGTGGGCACAGGGGTGGGAAGGAGTCGGTGGAGGGTGTTATGGATGGGGCAGAGGGAGGGAGACCCAGGTGCTGCCTGGGGAGAAGGGGACAGCTCAGGGAGCAACTGGAACTACAGCAAAAGGCAAGGAGTAGATAAGAGGATGCTTTGGTTCTTTTAACCCTTAGGAGATGGGGAGTCTAGAAGAGAATAAAATCTTTTGAAATTAAAAAAAAATAAAATAAAAGGAAAGAAAAAGCCAACTTTTTTCCTATCCAAATTGAATGGGTAAGTGGGTTAAACTTGCTATGCCCTGAATATGATTTTGGTTTACTGTAAGGATGACAAAACCAGCCCTGTATCCCTTGAACCCAAGTCCCACATAGTTTTGGAGCACTGAAGTCCCTTTCTGCCCCAAGGGTGAGAGATCTGGCCAGAAAACCTCAGCACAACCAGCAGACCAGAGGACAGGACAAAAGTGTCAGAGTTGATTTCTGTGTTACCACAACCCAGGGCAGAGTTGGAGGAGCTCGACAGCCCTCCTGGTGCTTTTTCAGAAGCACCAAAGAGATTATGGCTCCTAAATCCTGTTTATAAGAGTGTCTCCTCCCTGGAAAAACCACAAGTTCCAGTCAATTTCAGTGCTCACTCAAACTTGGAGAGGTTTTGGGGACCCTGGGCCTCACTTCCAGTCCAATTTCTTATATTAGCAATTGACCAGGTCCATGAAATGTGCTGGCACAGAGTCATAAACTCCAAGAACAAGACTCCAGTCCAGTGGATAGGTCTTTCACCTGACAGAAGGGCACATCTTCCAAATAAACTTCAATGAAAAAAGTGAAATGAAAGAATTGCTGAGCAGGGCTGAATGGACCCACTCTGGCATGTGAGGTGAACGAAAGAGTTTTCAGCATCATTTTGTCCTCTGGTAAGTGGACAGAATTTCAGCAGGTATTTAACTTAAACCAGCAGCAGCTAAGAATGGGTTCTGCTCCTATGGCTTTACTACTTTTATCAAACTTTACCTTCTTGTTTCTTCAAACAACTTGCCCAACACTAGATCAAAATTCTGTTGGCATTACTGCCACATCTACTTCACTCAGTTTAAGGGATCTTTTTTTCAACAGCAAGACTGAAAATGTTTGGCCTCATGAGGATTTATCTAACTGTAAAAAGATTAAAATTTCTGCTTATTATTACCCATGTTTCACCAATGATTCCTTTATTGTCTTTATGGAGGGACCCTCACAAAAAGCAGTCTGATGTTATGATATTATGACTTCCAGTTTTTCAGACCAGTATCTTTAAACAAGGGATTAAAAAACCAAGGGATTTTAAGGTATGAGTGCCCAAGAGATGCCATGAGAAACGTTTTTTATGTCCCTCATTGCCTTTGTCCAGGCCTAAGGTGGCATTTTCAATTCCTCTTTGGATCACCAGCTCCCTGATAAGGTTGGATTTCTTAGACTTTTACAGGGTTGTTTTTTTTTTTTTTTATTACTGTGGATCCTGGGTGTAAACCTGAAGCTTTCTGTGTCTCTGAGATACTGTTTACTGATTAATTTTTAACCAGCTGGATGCCCATATTTTCATTTCTGTCATAACTGTTTCTTCACCTGCCTGAAACCAAGAGATTTCTAATTTTTCTTCCGTTTCCAAGTTTCTCAAAGTTCCCTGTCCACGCAGCACTGCCATCATAGTTCCTGAATAAAACCTCAGTGTTTCTCAACAGGGTGCAGAATTTCTTCCCCTAAACAACCTCTGCTAGCAGTGCCTCTTTTCTCAGGGGAAAATCTCTAAATAAATAAATAAATCAAACTTTCTATTCATTGTAAAAGCAAGTTGCTTCCCTAAGAAACAGGGCATGGATAGATACGAGAAATAATTGTTTATATATTGGTTTTCTGGGACTTTAATGCACTTAAACAACAAATTTAAGAGTCTTTTCTTGATCTTGCATCACAGTGATCTACTTTGCCTGCTTGCCACTTCATGCTTCACCCAAAGTGTTTTTATTTCACCAGCCTATCAATCTTTGAAATTTGAAAATCACTCAGGTTTATCTGTGACTTGTGTTTCTTTCCCCACGGTTTGCATTGAGAGTTTTAATGACATTCTCCTTTGAGTTGCCTCAGAGGAAAGGAAAGACCCAGGTTTTTTCACGTCTGAGGAAGCATCTGTATGCTAATTCCCTCTCAACTTTGCAAGCAGAAAATTTAAAGGGAGATGGCTTTTAGCAAATGAAGGCCAGTTAGCAGTTAGAAATGTGTGTACTGGTACCAAATTCTTGGGAGTTTTTTTTCTTCTGGTGGTCTCCCCACCAGCTTTCAAGTTTATTTCTTAACTTTACAAGACCATTATGAGTTAATAGTTGACTCCCAAAAGTCCCGCTCCACCTTAAAAATTGCACTGAATCTGTCAAACATCAATTTTGAATCAATGCCAATTCAGTATAAATAAAGTGTGATATGGACACTTCAGCAGAGGATTGCCTGCAAATCAAAAGGGCTCTTATCACACAAGGAACATGATAGATTTTTCTCCAGTATTTCCAATTCTGATCACCTTTTCCAGAGAAGAACTTTAGTGACTGAAATAGGAATAAGATACAAAGCAATTGTTCTTTCCAGCTGTTAAAGATACTTTATATAAATGAAGGCTGAGCCTAATCATTTTTTAAAAATACCTAAACATTAATATTTTCATAATTAGGTTGAGGACTGAGGTAGTGACTGTATCTGGTGAGTTTAAAAGGGGAAATAAAAAGCAGATTATGCCAATTAAAAATGAAAGGTCTAAGAATAAACAGTGAATTCTTGCAGAGGATCCAATTCACAGCGTAGTAGGCATTATGTCAAATAAAACCACGGAGTCAACTGAAGTATTAATGAACAGAAGAGATAGCCAGACATGTTTACACAGGCAGACAGGGCTGGAGGATATTTCGACGATGTGGGGAGGTGTGTTGTAATAATCTTGAAGGGGGACAGACTTGTTGGGCCAAGTGTCCCTTTCCTGTCCAGGAATTCCTCATGTCCTCATTACCCTTTCAACTCTGGACAGCTGCAATATTAAAATCTGGCTCCTATCTTAAGGAAATTGGGTTTAATGTCCTTAATTTAGTCCCCAGTCCTCATATATCCATATCACAAAGCAATCATACAATTTGGCTGGACGGACAGCGGCTGCTGAGGAAAGAGGCTCATCCTGGAATGGCAGGGCTGTTGCAAGGCAGGCCCAAGGCCTCTATAAAGCATCTGTAGCCTGTGCAAAACATGCAGGGTACATTCACACTTGTGAGAAAGCCTCTTATTTTCACTTCTTTGCTTTCCTGGTATGTTTTTGCACGCAGAGTTTTAATCACCAAAGCAGTTGTCACGTTCCTGTATCATGGCACCGGCCAAGCTGGACGAGAACAAAGGTGATCTCTTGGTTTTTTCATGTTTTCTTCAGCTCTAAGAGCAGCCTCCACCACTTGGTTCAGCACTTCTCCCTTCTCTCTCACAGAGGAGGGCTGCAGGGTTAGGTGCTGCATCCATAGATTACATAGCAGGAAAAACATGAGTGGCATATTTTGGTCCTGGGGATTGATATGCAACACTCCGAACACTGAAGTCAACTGCTAAATAATCAGGAGTCAGAAAGGGGCAGAGCAGTTGTGGAGGGGAAAAAAAATTGTGAAGGGGATAAAAATTAATCATCGAAAGAATGTTATGTTTTATGTTAGTAAATCATTTTAACTAATTGATTACATCATATCTCGAGCCAGGCTTCCCATTTGAAATCTTCAGGAATCGGTGGGCAGGGATGTAAAAGGCACTTGTTCTCTTCATCTGGAAAACATCTATGTTGCTCATTTTCCAACATTATGGGGGTTTTTTCTCTGTATTTTTCTTTCAGAATTTTTTTTTATGCCTTTGTGATGATTTTCTTTTGATCTGTTTGCTTACCAACATAAGGGGCATAAAATGGTGTAAAGATACTTGAAGAGTACTGATATAAATATCACTGTACTGGGTGCATTTTGGGATGGAGAGAGGGGTGTAAGATGGAGGGTAAGTCTGTCACCTTGTAGCAGACGTGGCTGATTTGCAAATAACAAAATTGTAGGATTTCTTCCTTTTGATGCATTGCACTTTTATTAAAAGAAAATCCCCTGGAAACCTCTGTAAATGGCATGAAACATATAATTAGACTTAGCTTTTTTCACCCTCTGCTTATTTAAATACTCCGTAACTTCAGCAGTGATTCAGTAACAACAGATTTTATAGAAACATCTGACAATGAGAACAAACATTTGCAGTGTTTTCAGTCTCTGCTCTATATTTCTCTCTACGAGGCAGAGCTTGTCTTCCTTGTGTGTGAATCAGTGTCGCTTTCCCTGCTGCTCACACCTCCAACCAGACCCACTTTCCAACACTAAATATCAGATGTGACTTTTTACCCCTCGCTTCCTACCTGTGAAACGCCACCCTACAAATTCCTGTCTCCAAATTCCAGGCACGGGCCTTCCAAAAATGAGTGCCACCAGCAGGCAGGCTTTGGCAAAGGCAAAGTCATCGTGGCCAGGCACAGTTGGTGGGTGCTGGTGGCACAGGAGCTCTCTCAGGCACTCACCTGCCCTGACAGCAGATATCCAAGGCTGTGCTGTGGTTGGATTTCTTCTCTTTTGCCTGGGCTCCACCACTTCTGCCCTTTCCCTGCTTGGTAAGGGAAGAGGTCAATACACAGAGAGCCACCCTAGCAGAGTCATTGGTGTGGAAGAGCTACAGCCATCAGGATGGGCTTTGCTGCCCTGAGCCTCAGCACCAGCCCCCACAGCCATCAGAGCAACCTGTGTAACAAATGAATGTCACACTCTTAATATGTGCAGTGAGTTGGGTCCACACCAATATTTTTACCTGTGGGATGTGGCTCAGTCCAATGATGGGACAGGAGATTGGGACATGGAGCTGCAATTCCTAACTCCTGAAGCCAAGGAGATCAAGAGCAACCCAACCCAGGCTGACAGAATTATCCCAGAGACCATGTTGCCTCCTCCCTAGCCCAGAATTTGGGAAGTCACATCCATTTACAACGTCTGTTGTTAGGCCCATTGGCAGGTGGACCCACTGACATGTGGACCCTCTTGATGAACACCAAACAATATTCCCACATTCTGCCTGGTGCCCTTTTTGGACCCATTTCCAACCTGTCACAACAAAGGGAAAGAATACAGTCAATTGACTCGCTCCTGAATTAAAAAAAAATACATAAAAAAGATAAAATTAGCCATTTTTTGAGGGTTTCAGGTTGAAAGTTGCTTGTCAGAATCCAAGAAGAGAGCAGCAGTTGTTCTGACACTGCGGTTTTCACATCCTTGTCAGAGATTTGAAGCAGGAGAGCTGATGTGTGTTAAAAAAGGATGGGAAGGTTTAAAATAGTTTAGATGCTGCCTGGAGCAAGTTTGAACAGATATAGTAAGGAGCATTGGTAGGAGTGTACGTGCACCTAAAACCATCCACAGGGGGAAACAACTTGTCCAATTGCACTGATACCTTTAATTCAATTCTGACCTGAAACCCCTCAAATGACCCAGAGACAAGTCAGGAAATTTCCCAAGAAACGTTTTTGAAACATAAATCGGGGAGGGAGTGACAACATGGAGAACACTTTCATTGCAAGGGAAAAGAAAAAAAAAATCTCTCTGGTTTTTGACAGCTCTAATAACCCAGAGTCTAAGATTTGGGCTTGGAAAGGGGCCAGTTGGCCAAGCCTCTATCCACAGACAGGCTGGAGATGATGCTGATAGTCAGAGAGAAGCAAACAGAAGACCTGGCAAGCCCAGTGCCACCCCTGACGAAGAGGATGTCTGCCAGCTCCTGGGTAAATCTGCAGTTTAGGTGTGCAGCAGTCACTGGGTTGTGCCTCTGCTTCTCCTGGAATCTGATCCAGTCAGCAGCCACCCGCAGAACGGCAGCAGCTTCCCAGATATTGGGCAATTCTGTACACAAGGAAACTATGCTGCTGCAGCTAATTGCTTTGGAAACTATGCTGCAGCGGCTAATTGTTTCAAATCAGTTGGGATTTTCTAGATATCTTCGTAACCCTTGTGTTTCTGTCGATTTTAAAATATCCTGAAGTCGTGGAAAGAAAAATATGTTTTCCCCGGGGTGGTGATAAGAAATAATTGGGGCAATGGACGAACTCTGAAACTTTCGGATGGGCATCAAAACGTCAGCTTTGCACCCAGATTCTTTGCTGCTAATTTCACCTCCATTAACTTGATCAGGAGTCAGTGGGAAAAGTAGGGTGACACTAAGAAAGCCAGGGAAAAGGAAATTTGAGCTAGTCCCAAACAGGTAGAACAGGGGCAACTGTGTAACTGTAGAATTTATATTCACCATTCAGCCTAAAGCCAAACAAACAAACAAACAAACAAAAATCTCCATGTTAATAAATCTTCCACAAAGCTGTCCATTGATCTCACGAAGGTATGACAACATCTGAGGGGCACTGGATGATGTTCTTGATGTCCCATCCCTGCAAGCATCAGAGGCTGGACAGGGCTTGGAGCACCCTGGAATAGCGGAAGGTGTTCCTGTCCATGCCAGGGGGTGGAATGAGATGAGCTTTAAGGTTCCCTCCCACCCAAATCATTCTGGGATTCTCAGCACGGGATGCTTTCACCCCAGAGCTGCTGCTGGGTGACCCCAGGCCCAGAAGGGATGTCTTCCTTCACAAAGAATTGTGGGAGCATGTCAGGGATGTTTACTTTCTCTCCTGCTTTTAGAACCAAAAAAGCAGAGGTTTAACCCCAATTCCCACTTCGTCCTTTTGCAAAGAACTTGCTGGCATTGCCACCACCCTGATGGCCAAAACAGTGACAGTTTTGGCCACCGGGCTCAGAGCTTGGCCCTCCATGTGACAAGGATTGCTCAAGTTTACCACTCTTGCCCTTACAAATTCAACCCTTCCTAGAAGAAAAAAAAAAAAAAAAAAAAAAAACCAAAAAAGAAAGAAAAAAAGAATCTGTTATCACTGAGCATATGCAACTGTTAAACATCCTATTCAGTATAATTTCAGCCTGTTCTGAGAACTGAGTTTCACAGTTTCTTTATGCAGTATCTGTCTGTCAGATATTGCCCACTACATTACCATAGTCTATATAACATTCTTCCACCAAAAAAAAAAAAAAATTTGGGGTGTATTTTTTACTACTTGCTGTGAAAGGAAAAGAGACGTTAAAAGCTTTTGTTTTCATTTTACATTACGTGTCCTATGTTCCTTGTATTAATGGCACCAAGGAAATTTCAACAGTGATGAATTTGTGCCTCCATTTTGATGTAATTTCTCTAATCTGCTAAATATAAATCATGCATCAATTTTAGATATTTCTAGAGCAACCATCACCTTAGTTCTTCAGTATGACATCAAGGAGCCAACAGGCTAAACACAGAATATTTGGGCTCCCTGTGCATTTAAAGGTGCCACTAAATAAAATTCTCCAAATTTTTAGTTTCTTAATAAATCAAATTCTTGCAGAAGTGATGACAACCCCTTGCATGCCAGGTGGGCAGCGTTGCTGTAACAATTAACCCATGGCCAGAGGCAGTGGAGCAAAGGCTACTCCTTTCATTCCATTTTATTTCATTTTTCTACCTTTCGGGTTCTGGTTTTGTCCAGCTGCCCCTTCCTCCTTTCTGTTCCCTCTGTGGCTGAGCTGTGCTCACACCAACCCGACGCCGAGCAGGGTTGCACAACAAGCACCATCCCTTGCACCCCTTTGCTGACCAACTTATAACTGCTCTGCACTTCTCTTGTTCCTTTATCACCACCAGCTACTGTGAGATCTTGAGGGCCATGATTCGGGCATATTAAAACACATCAAGAAAATACTGATGTTGGCTCACTGGGAGGACACAGTTAAAATTTATATTAAAAGTTCTTCATGTTTTAAACACCTCAAATTGAAACAACCTTTGATCTTCTCACTAAGTGTCATAAGACAGGAACACTGCGTATCTGAGATGTTTCTTTATGGTTTCCTAGCTTAACCTCACATGGGTTTAGGTATTGCAGGGGACCTCACCACTGTATCTAAGAAAATGAGTCTTAAATGTGCTCATATCCAGAGGATTCACCACCTTATTAATGCATATATGTCATGCATAGATTATTAACAGCTTCATAACTAGATAGGAACTTGCATTTCAATAAACATACTTTTACAAGTGCAAAGGAAAAAAGTTTTGCATTAGGATGTTACTTACTTCGTGTCTTTGTCCTGGGAGAATGCAACCAAAGAAACCACATTTAAAATCAGACATTAGATATGCAAATATGTGTTCAGATCAGAGATACGAAAATTATTCAAATGATTAATTATTCATCATAAAAATGTCAATTAATAATTCTGAAGCATAATAGGCATCTTTCTAATGCATCTTTATTTTTCAAGCCTAAATACTGTTGAATCTGTGTTCAATTGCATTCTAACAAGTTTTTAAAAATTCAACAAAGTAAACAACCAACTATAAACAAAAGTGAGCCGTGAATTTTAATCACGGCCAACTGAGCCAAGAAATGTGGCCAAACTTCAGCATGGATCCCAGAAGAGAAGGAGAAGCATCCCCAGCTCACGATGTGGGACAGTGGATGGAGGATGCTTGTCCCTCACTGCTCTCTGCCCAACAAGAAAAGAAATTTTGGGACCTGTGGATGCTGTTCCCCTGCTGCAGACTCACAGACAGACATGAACGGCAGCTGAGCGGCTCTAGGCCATCAGAATTGGCTTTATAAATGACAGAATTAACAAAAACATATGAGGAGATTCACTTTTAACGTTCAGGGACTCACACAAGATCAAATATTACAGTGATCTGCGGGTTAGAAATGCCCAGGGATAGATAAATTAAAGCCAGACAATCTTTTCCCTTGCTTTTGGCTCGTATCCTATCCCTACATGGGTTTTCCGCAGGAACTCGAAAACTTTGGGAATGTTGATTCAAAAGGTTTCTTCCCAAATACCTCATCAGTGGGTGGGGGGAGAGTCATTCCCTGATCCTTTCTTCCTCTCCTCTGTGTCCTCTCCTCCATGTGGAAATTGGAAAAAAAAAAATAAAGGCTTTGCTTTCTAAACCTTAGTTTGTAGGGGCACCTGTATTGAGCAAAAGTATCCAGTGGCATCTTGGGCCCACATGGGGCCTTCCCTGCTCACAAAAATTATTCCAGCCTGTCTTATCCTCTTCTGCTACAGGTGACTGCAGAAAATAATCCCCCCAGCATCTTTTTGTTTGATTTGGGGTTTTTTTGCAACCTCAGAATTCTTTCTCAAGGCAAGGACATCTTCTACACCCCAGAGATAGGAGCATGAGAAGCAGCCAGAACCCACAGGGATCCCAAATCTTGCAGGAGCAGCTCCCTCAGAGGAGCAGGGCTGTGGGGAGGGAAGGATATTCTCTCCAGGCTTGGCTGCAAGTGGGCACATCTCATCTGGGTCCCCTACATGGGGATGTTTAATCCCTGATGTAGGAAGGGCTTCACACTTTAGGGAAAATAGTCGAGAGTTCTGGCTATGAAAGACATGAAGGAAAACCCTCAGAGCAGCTGAAGTGTATTTAAAGGTGTTAAACCTCTGTCTTCACCAATCTCTAAAATGTATTAGTCAAAACTCATCAGCCAGAACATCTTTGCTCCTATTCCCTCGGTTTTCCTCCTTCCACATGGAGCACAAGGAAACACAGTCCCCGTTACTCATCCTCCACCGGGGAAAAAGCAAACACACGAACATAAATAAGGCAGTGAATCATCCCCTCAGCCTGTTCCACCAGGTCCCCATAAAGCCACCATGGCAGAAGGTCTCAGCAGAAGGCTCAGGTCCTCCAGGCCCTGTGCCCCAAAACCCTCCTTGGTGGCTGGTCACCTCCCCTCCCCTCTCAATCAGAGCTGGGTGCCTGGGGATCACAGGCAGGTCTCTCCCTGCCCAACGCCTTTCTCATCATGGAGTTTGTCCCTGGTAGCAGGATTTGCCCCTGGCTGGCCCTACAGATCCACACTGTGATGGGAACACAGGATTATCTCCAAGGGGCTTATCTTCATCATGATAGGTTTTGGTGGGAAAAGGAAACCCACCAAGGAGCTGGAGGCAAGACAGCTTCTCCTGTGACTTTAACCAGGCAGGTTTGCATCAGGATCAGGCCACCCTCATCTCAACTTGCAGCTTTTTTATGTAGGAAAACCTGAGGAAAAGAGGAGAAACCTGCACTCAGAGAACTGTCCTTAAAACCATCTGCAAAATCCAGTGCTGGGAGCTATACATATGGAAGGAGCTGGGGTTTGTGAGGAGATTTTTGCTCTGCTTGCTTTTAAACTGGTGGTGTGGGGGGGATAGGATGTGCAAAAGTTTCAAAATAGAGCAGGGAATAGGATCTGCATGGGGATGCTGATGGAGCAGGGACTGGGATCCGGGCTGCCAGCACCACCCCAATAAAAGCAGGATCTATAGCTTGTCATTATTTCCATCTCCTAAAGAAGCTGCACACCCATTATTAGTTCAGAGCCGGGCAGGAAATCATCGCCTGGATTAAGGTTAAATTCCATCTCAGAAGGGCTTAGCTGATTGCTAAATGTTTATGTCCAGCGTCCAAAAATTAAAAATAATAAAAAAATAACAAACACCTCCTCATCTCACATTAAAATAGCATTTAATAATGTTGGGTGCTATGTCAGTAATGTGAAGATCCGAGCAGTTTTATCGCTCCGATGCAAACCCTGCTGAGGCACATCATAGCTGGGGAAACTGTGAGATTGAGGGCTGAAAGAACAGCCAGCAAAATTATGAATAGGGATTATCTGACAATGCCAACATGTTTCTTAAAGCCCTTGAGCATCATCACACGCTCTGAGGGTTTGTTTTTCAGCGTGGCTGCAGATAAATATATTTTATTGATACACCATCGACAGCACTCCTGCCTATTGCGAGTCAGGCTGCAGTCTCTCGTAATCTCCAGTTCATCCCCTTGTTTTGTAATCTGGAAATGTAGGAACAATATGTAAGGAGTTTGTGATGGGATTAATTTATTTTGAGAACTTGTTGGTTGGTTTTTAGGTTTTCTCCTTTTTCTCCCAGAAAACGTGGGTGAGTGGAAATCGAGCAAGTCAGTAATTAGCATTCACTTTTTTCTTTTCCTTTCTTTTTATCATATGCATCTAAATTCAGTTTAGCTCTTTAAGGAATTGCCAGACTGCCCTTGATTTATAGGCAGTGCCTTCTGGATCTGAGAGGATCTAATTCAAACTAATAATACTTGAATCTGATTCCAGGATATTTGCACTGTGCCATATATTTCATTAAGATATCATCATCTGTGTGTGTGTGTATGTGTGTGATATGTCGCTGTGTATCCAGGTACATTTAGGCATGGAGAAGTCGTGCATCCTGCAGGAAAATCATGCTGGCAAGAAAACTTTTAACAAAGCCACGATGACTCGTAGCAAGGGACAAAAACAGAAATATAAATAAGAAATATAA
>WAAE01015867.1:24338-73262 GCA_013400495.1 Nicator chloris | reverse complement strand
TTCCTTTAGAGACAAATGCTTGGCATTACACTTTCTTTGGTGGGACTCAGTTTTTCCCACTATAATTCTTCTATTTTATACAACAAAATTAATATTTGTTTGGTAAAGATAGATGAAGTCACACATAGAAACTATTTGGTTTTATTTGTCTCTGGCATAGTACATGAAAAATGCTGATTAAAGAATTTGATACAAAAGGAAGCATAAAATGATTAATAGGTCTTAATAGCACTCCTAAGCTGGCCAGAATAGCACTACTTAACAATGAAGAAAAAATAAAAGGCCTGAAGACTGGAAGGAGTCAAAAGGAGTTTGCAAAATACCATTCAAAGATATTTCAGTGCAAAGAACCTAAACAAGGTAAAAAATGTTTTTTAGGGGAACTAAACATTTCAGTAATGAAACATATCGTCATCATAAACTCATGCATTTCATTAAATGTTTTAGGCAGTTGCCTGAATGGCAAAAAATCCTCATTGGTTAGAATAACACTCCTAAATCCTTACAAGAAAAGAGCAGATTTTTTCTGGTCCCTTCAGGCTATTTAACTATTTAGCATCACAATATATCTATGGAAAAATCCAGGATATAAGTTCTACTCATTCATGCATTACATACCTTGCTTTGATAATTAGAATTGGGATTTGGGAATTTTTTAAATGGAAAATGTCTACAAGTTGGCATTAAAATATTCAGTATTTGCTTACAATCTGTCTACTGTTTACTCACAAAGACTAGATAAACGATGAAAATTTACATTTTAATTAAATTCATAAAATGTATCATGTTAAAGAAAAATATTAAAACCGTTGTAGGTTATAAACCCTCAGAGAAGGAAAATATTTTTATTCAGATTTTAGATGATGGTTTGTTTATCTATGGAAATATTTATGAAACAGAATATTCACAAAGGCAATCCTTATTCCCATAATTCACAAGTGTGCTTCAGTTATTCCTTTTGCATTATTATTCTTCAAAAAAAAAATCTAAAGTTTGACTAAGGATAAGTCATATATCTGGCAAAGCAGATACTGCATCTTTACTACTAGATACAGATTACCTTGTATGTATATTGTATGTGTGATTAAAATAATGATAGTGACGAATCTTCTACATGTTGGGAAATTTTGTAATTGTCCTTTATAGTCCACTGTTGATAAACAAAGAATTTCCAAATGTAAAATAAGGAAATCAATACTAAGATATGAGACACATTTGTAGCAGTTTTTGTCCAATTCTAAGCAGGTGTCACTAATGGTTACCAAACATCACACAGGCTACAATGAGATGGAATCTTACTGGAAGATTAGTTAAAACAGGAGAGTTCTAAATAAACACAGAAAAAAATAAAATAGCTTTCTGTCACAAATCAAAATTCTGTTAAAATTCTTACTTTAGCACAATGTGTTATGAGGAATATTTACACATAAAAAAAAAATCAGAGAGGTTCTGAAAGTCATGCATTACTTTGGATAATTCTGTAAACAATTTTGGCATGAATAAGGATCCTAAGGCTGTGATGTAGATAAACTATATGTGAACATTGAGAGAAAAACTTCTTTATAGAGATGAAAGAAGATAACACAAGTAGATGAACTCTCCCCTAAAATTCCTAAAGATTCCTTTCCACCAGAAATATCTGTAGAATGAACGTGTATAACAGAAAAGTAATTTGAAACAAGGAATTAGAGTGGTATCAGATTAAAATTTATCTAAGTCATGAAATTCATGAGGACTAGAAATTTGAAATGTAACAGACTTTTTTGTACATGTTCAAGATAAAAGAGATGGAAAACTTGACCTATATATTTAATCTGTCCATTCTCTCTTGAATACCTGAGATGACAAGTATTTTTAAGAACAGGAGATATAAAAAGACAAAAATGGGGGATACACTAATCATCTATAGTGTTAGAAATTTACTGAAGTCACAGTTACAAAATAGTGATGTGTTTAGGGTACCTTAATAATTCATTGTAAAAAAACCCTTATACCAAAACTCAAGAACACACATCACCTGTATTTCTGAAAGAAGGCCATGATTATTTATATACCTTCATAACACTATTTTCACTTCAGGATAACTTAAAAGATTTTGTCCTGAAGAACTTTATTCAGAACAAACAAACAAATAAACAAATCCCACCACACTAAAAATAAACATAACATGACAAGATCCATTTTATGATGATGGCTTAAAAAAAAAAAAATTCAAACAAACACACAATGTTTCCATAGCTTATCTCAGTGAATGTATCACAAAGATGTGAAAACATTTTTATAATACAAACTTTGAAGTTTATATTTTCATTATCTCTCTTCTTGAGAATTATAGGTCTGTCATCAGTATAGTAGGGGCATTCAGAATGATAATGGGGATATGATAGTCTGAACTGCTGTTCTGTTCTGGATAAGAGAAATGTTCTTCACTAAAACAAAAGCTACCACCATTTTGATAGTCTTGGAAGCTGCTAATAAAAGCATCCATGAAGTAAGATATATTCTTTGGGACCTGTGTTTAGGAGTGTTAATTTGGAGAATCACAGTGTCTTTTCAATTTTTTGACATATGGAACTGCCATCTTTCTGTTTCAATTCATTTGTGTGGGTGTGCATGGGTGTATGAGCGTGGATCTCTATAGCAATAATAAATGTTCTTCTGGGGCTATTACAATATCCTATGAAGGAACACACTGGAGTCCCATGGAGTGGACGTTTCAGAGAAGCCAATGCTAGTCTGGCTCTTTTTCCCACCAGGGATAGACACACTGTATCACATAGAGTTTTTAAAACAAAGTGGTAACAGAAATGTGTTGCTTCTCTCAACATCACTGTGACCTTTGGTGAGCTAGATAAAATTATCTGCTTGAAAAATACCAATTTGGGTTTTTTCTTCTGGTATAATAAGGTATTATCTCCTTATTCCCATAGCAAAATAAACATAATCCTAGAAATAATTTCCTTTGCTTAAACATAGATATGGCAACATAAATGTTCAACATTTCATGAATCATGAGTATGCCTCATTAAACAATTTAATAGAAAAATTTCATTTAATTTAGTTTTTCCTGCCAATGTCCTTCCAGAGCCTTCCCTTCTGACTTCCCTTTGCTACAGTGACTTGAAAAGATTGAATTTAGTCAGTATATATCCTGAAATTTTTCATTAACCCCTGTCCAGATGACAGTTGCAATTATGTCTTCACTGAAGTGATAGATAAAAATATATTTTGTTGAGATATTGATTTCAATTATTTAGTGTTGTGTCAAAGCTGAAGGTCAACACTGGAGCACTATGGTAATGCCACCATGTCAAAGTCCCTGAAAAGGAAGAAATCATTGTGGTTGTAGTCTTTTCTTTATTTAGAATAGCTGTAAATTTTTAACTGCTGTTTCAAACTCCAAAAATCATCTAAGTATGCAAAGCATTGTCTAATATTTTTTTAAAAAAATTAAAAATAAAGCAAAACTGAAAATATCCCAGACTTGAACCACCTCACTGCTAGATCCGTTTTTCTTTTCTACCCTTATACAAATGAAGCACCACAGGAAAGGCTGGTGGACTGTAGTTGACAAATGAAGGCCCTTTTCCTATACCCACTCATGCAGTTGCTCATAAGAAGAATAACAATAAAAATTAAATCAGATACAACATAACCATATAATTGTGTGGAGCAGAATTGAATCATATTGAAGAAAGGACAGCAACAAGAGTTATGGTATGGGCAATGCCTGAAAATACAACCTTACAGATTTTAGTCAAAAGGATTGAACAGAACAAAATGTGTCAATCTGAGCCTGCATCAATGTTGCAAGAGTAAATTCTGAGACATCTGGTCTCCAGTTTCTTGCTTTTAAGTACTTTCTTGAAAGGTGGTAGTATTAGCGATATGTTTAACACATTATATTTGAATAGAGAACAAATTATAATTAACAGACAGATCTTCAGGCACCTTCTTTTTTTATTCAGTAAGCTTTCTGTACCTTAGCACGCACCACAAGTGCATTCCTGAAGAGAATGTACAAAGCCCTTTATGCATTTTAAGTTAATATTCTTCTGCTGCTCTTATGGAGTCTCTGGTAAACAAACCCAAATGCAGAGGATATTCATTTTTTCCTGTGCTCTCTTGGCTTGACTCATTCAGCCTCTTTAATAGGAATCCTTGCAGTTTTCTCTTGCTTCTACAGTTTGCATTTAAAATTATAGAGATAAAATAAGAACAGACAATGAAAAGTTTATATTTTAAAGACTTCAATAACTGTAAGGCCAACAAACTCAGTGAAGTGTTCCTGCTATTAGACAAGTCAAGTTCAATAAATGTCACCTATTTGCATAGGCCCTGAAGTCCTATTTGTATTCAATTGCTGCCATACAATTTTGTCACTGCTGGATGAATCCCTCTGATGAGAAATGTTCAATACAACCTTCACCTAGAGATCTGAGGAAGTCAGATAATACGTTACCAGCAGAACTGAACACATGTTTTTTAAGACATCATTTACAAAAATCAATGAAATGATTGTTTTGGGTGCTGTGTTGAGGAGTAGATTATATTGCAGTGTCCTCCTGGATAATGGATGTTCTTTCCAATCTTATGTAAGTATACAGAAGGCCACTTAACCTCTGATTCTCTTATTAGATTTACAGTGGAAAAGTAACAGGGGTTTCAGCTGTGGATGGCTTGTGAAATTTGTAAGCACAACTGCTGAATGGGCTGATGAAAATCTGAGAAAATTACTGTCAAAACTTATTTTTTGCAGCGGAAAAAAAGGCGACTACCAAATTTCTTTGAAGACATGAACTGAGGAAATTGGGCTACAGGACTTTGCCCATGTCTTGGTTTAGGGCAAATTTGGGAGGAAACCTCTGAATGGGATTCCTCTGGGAAGCAAACCCAAACAGCCCCTGCCCCTCAGCTGGTCCAGGAATAAACTTCCTCTAAGAAAAAGTGGAAAAGAGCTGTAGTACCTTGCAGGAGATGAGCATAGACTTTCAAGTTGCTTTAGAAGCCTATTATACAGAGCTGGCAAACTAACACCTATTTGCATTTGTTTGTGTTTTTTAAATTTAATCAGAGTATTTCAGAGGCAAGAAGGTAATTTGTGTATTTTTTTTTCCTTTTCCTACAGGAATTGCTCAATTTCTTAATCCTGGGGTGCATTACAGTAAGGAGACAATGTGATTGACCATTCTTGAATCCAAGTACCGTGCAGTTTGCTATACAACCACGAATGTGTATCGATGAAAGCAGATTTCTGCTTTCACAGATACAGATAGATATAAAAATCAGACAGATTTTTCTGCTGTTCTGGCTACAGACATTATCATCAGAAAAGATCAGTAAGATACAGCACAATCAGAATGTATTTTTAACCTTGCAGAACACGGCTGCTTAAGTGATTTCTAGATGGAAGAAGAGCAGTATAATTGGACTGAGTTTCACATAAATCACTTCCAGCAGAAAATGTAGCTCTCTTACTGATAATAGAAGAATGTTGGTTAAAGAAGTTAATTTTTCCCAAGTATATGTAGAGAGACACACCAATAGGTATAGATTTAAGAATAAATCTATTTGCCTTCAAAGTTACTTGTCCAGAGTTATAAGGAAATTTTTATGATCCTTCCTAATTATTTTCATGATAATTATCATATATAAAAGGCATAATCCATCAAAAACATTATGGTGAATGTATTTTGTATTTTCCAAGGCATGATGTAAATTTATACACACACACACAAATAAATGGATCTGTTTAAGAAAATGTATATATTTTTTACAATTAATTATGTTAATATTAAAAATCCATTTTAAAAAAATTGAATAGGAAAATATATCTTTACAAGAAGACAAGTGTAATCAGCAAGGTAATATATATCTTGTTAAAATCATCTTCATAGCCATTTGCTGGACTTGCTCCACTATGTCACAGCCTGCCTTGTCCTGAAGAGCCAGCACAGGAAACAGATATGGCCCAGCAGGGCATAACAGGGAGGAAGGATGATCTCTCTCAGCCTGCCAGTAATCCTCTGCTTAACGTGGTACAAGGTAATTCTGGCCTTCCCTGCTGCAAGGACACATCTCTGGCTCATGGTCAACGTGGTGCCCACCAGGTGCTTCTCTGCAAAGCTGCTCTTCAGCCAAGCTGTAGTGGGGCCTGGCTTTATTCTTTCCAGAGGAAGGACTTGGTATGTGCCTTTGTTGAAGCTCTGGAGGTTCCTGCTGACCCCTTTTTCCAGCCTCTCAAGGCTCCTCTGGATTGAAAGACAACCATCTGTTGCACCAACTAAATCTAATTTTGTAACATCTGCAAACTTGCTGAAATTTATTCATCAAATTTTAAAGGTAGAAGGTACTAAACCTATGATTTTTATAATTTATCATACAAATCTTCATCTTGCATTCACTTTGAGTAGTATTATGTATTAAAAGACCTCCAATAAATTAGTTACATTACTTGGTGAATAAAAGAATTGGGTCTTATTCATTATGCACAAAGATTTCAAAATCTGACTGTACATTATTCATTCTCGAAGTACTTTCAGATACTGAATGTACCATTTGTTTCTACCTCTCCTATATGGTCACTTATTTGACAAACAATAATGTGTTTTATTCTAAACTGAAATTGATATCACATTCTACAAGAAGTAAAACACTGTGTGAAGGTTACCCTTAGAAAGTTAGAACTTCAGGGCAGTTTGGGTGGACATACCTTGTTCTGGAGAAGAAGGAAGTGGATAATATAAACATGAGACATTTCTTGACACTAAACAATGCCAGGGAACAGCCTTGGCCACATTTAGCTTTGTACCATAAATGAAACAGCCATGGACCAGGGAACCCATTATGGAGAGCACCAAAGCAGGCACAAGTTCCAGAGTTCTCATTGCCCAAGTCAGAGCTGCTCTTACTTAAGACTGAATAATCCTGATGTTTGGACAACTTCAGGTTTAAACATTGTATGTAAAACCTGGAGACATGTTTAAAGGGAGTTCATGCCTCTAGAGATTTGAGAATGAGACATTACATAAAGCAGTAATTATGTAGTAATTAATTTTCAGCAATTAATACAATCAGGGAAATAAATAAATATGCTTCTGTTGCCATGTGAAACGCATTTTTTACCTTTATTTTTTAGGATTTTTTTTTTCCCTTTGTCTATCCTTTGTTTTCATGCCTTCTCTCCTTCAAGATGCCTTTACATTTAACAAAAAATCCAAATCTAATTATAGAAATTATCTGACAGGAATTCAAATTCCAGCTTGGGAACTCCTATTCCAGATTTGAATTGTGGAAGAATTAAGGATTCCCCAGATCCTGCTTCCTGACATTTTTCTGTTTTTCTTTTTTCTCCCCAGAACTGAGCTCTTTGGATTTAGCCATTTAGAGAAAGCTTAGATGTCTTTCTCATGCATAATTTTATACCTAAATTTTCCTTCATTTTTAGAGGAGAACATAACACACACACTGCACTGCAGAAAAGAATTGGAGTTGTAGGAGTTATTTTTCCATTAGAAAGCATTTCAGTCACTGTCCAAGACAATAAATAGCAAATTTGCATTCCATAAAACCTATAAAAGGCTGAACAGGTTATTGCTAAAGAAAACATGTTCTTGATTTTCTGTGGACACTTTCAGGGAACAATAATGACATAAATATGACAAAAACACTAGGTGATACATTCACTTCTTTAATTATGGAAACATTTCTACGATAAATATTAAAATTATTCATTCTTAATATATTCATCCTAAATATATTGACTCACAATAATCCTCTTCCAGGACTCTGATTCACCTAGAGTTGGGAATCAAAATCCAATAGCTGAAGATGTTTTTGCTTCGACCTGTGCATGCTTCTGCACTGATGGCTGCTGCTTTTCAGAGTGACATCCCTAAAAAGCACTTGCAGAAGACTCTAAGCACCCCTTCTTCACCTGCTGTGTTAAACAAAGCTGAAGATCATGCCTAGGAGCAGGAGTGGGGGTGACTCCAGCGTTGGCCAGGCAGCCCCTGCATGTGAGCATCTGGCAGCATCTGCCATGCACAGCCCAGAGGATCCAAGTGACACCTCAGGGACAGGGTGGAGATTGCCCCTGCTGTGGCATCGCAGGGACAGGGGCTGAGGTGGGGTCCTGGACTTTGGGTGAGTGGGTGAAACCCCAGGAGAAGACCCAAGGGGGAGCTGTCTGGGACCAGCCTAGCTAGAGCTTCCACGTCCCAAACTTTTGCTGTTTTTCAGGTGAGAGAAAGCTAAACACACTTCATAATTTTGTGAATAGGGCATTTTGACAATCATAGTGATGTGTTCATACTTTTTTTCTCATTTGAAAGCAAATGGAGGTAAGCAGAGGAAGGAACCAGGTTAAGATGAATGCTTCTATTATCTTTCTTCTCATATTACTGAAAAGGTTTTTTGTCCGAAATCTGTAACTTTGCATTGGGATGACTAAAGACTTAAAATTAGTGTTCCCCTTTTCTAGGCAAGCATTCTCCAATCTGTTTTCTGCACACTTTTTCAAAAGAAAGAAAGAAAGAAAGAGAGAACAGAGAACTCCTCATACTTTTGCTTTCACACAGAGAGACTCATGACAGTTCAATTGTTTCAATCCAAGAGGAATGATGGAAAAGGAAATGAGGACAGCTCAGGTGGAAAGCTAAAAAATGGATGTGTTATGATTTGTATATCAATAATTAGAAACTGAGCAGAGCAGATGACAGAATGGTCATTTGTTATATGTCAGACAGAGGAGAGTGCTTCTTCTGTACATGCAAACAAAGGTACCCTTATTCTGCTACAGAAAAAAAAAGAAGAAAAATAACTACGGTATGAATAAGTATTACTCAGGAAAATTGTTAGGTGAGGAGGGGATTTGAGGATGCAAATTATGACAGACAGCAGAGGGCCAGAATATTCACAGTTTGAAGCTTCTTAAATTTGCCTAAGCAGCAGAGCTTCAGCTGAAACCTCATTTTCACAGTATGCCCGAGGTTATACTGAATGAGCAGAAAACCTGCACTTAATGCATGAAACAGGGAAGCCCAAGGATGCCAGGAGAGACTGGTATTCAGAAAAAAATGCCTGTTTTATGAGAAGACTTTACCCCAGTATTGCTGCACCTGGTTCTAAAGGTTTTGCTAGAGCACAGAAGCAAAGATAATGGCAAGAATAAATATGGCAAGGAACCCCTCTTTTCACCTTTGTTCACAACTACTCCATTTAACTTGTAAAATGATGTAATGAGCAACTCAGAAACAAAATTATGATTTTTTCCAATATTTCTTAAAAAAATTAAAGATGGTAAGAAACAATACGTTGGGGAAACATAAAAGAACAGAAAGGAAAGTTAGCGAATGCAAGATCTGATAAAAGGAATAGCAGTGAGGGAGAAAGGCAAGAGGGAATTTAGGGATGAAAGATGATAATTCTAATTTTTATTAGTCCATTTCTGGCTATTGATACTTATTATTAGTGGAAAAAAAGAGGCAGAATACTACAACAGCAGTTCACTCCTTACTATTAAAGAAACATCTGAAGAGGCGGCTCAAACTATTTACAGTATACAAGCTGAATGTTGTGTAAAAATTACTTACAAGAAGAATTTAGAAAAGAATAATTAATGTATATATTTTTTAGAAAAAAATCTCATTTTTCTCAGATCTAACCCTTTATTTTTAATGTTTTGAGTTCAGCTATATTTTCCATTGCTTTAGCAATTTGTTTTAGTAACATTTTTTCTGGGTTTAGAGCTAATATTTGAACATAAAGTTGTAATTATTCTATATTAACAAACGTAATTTAGATTTCTTTTTCTTTCAATATAAGAATTTGACTGTGAGAAATAGTGATATTCTTAATTATCATCCAAATAGGAACAAAAGTGTATTTTGGAATGAAAGTTTTTATTCTAGGAAAAAGAAGTATTCAACGCCCAAATCTTTTCTGTGTTATTCTTAATTTTTTAGGATTCTCATGGAAATTCAAAGTAGGTAGCTAAGGTTAGAAACAAAGTATATTAAAGTAGGAAATTACCAAATAGAAAATAATTGTCTTGCCTGTTTTTAGACAAAATTAACTACAATATTTTCAGACATCTAACCGAGAATTGTTCATATTAGAGGTAAAGAGTTACATGAAGCCTGAGTTAGTTGTCATATATTAGCATGAGTGCAAGCATGAATTTTGAACACAAAATGGATTAACATTCTTTTGGAAGACAAAATATTAGTGCTAGTGAGAAAAAGGATGATGTTGTATAAGAAAAATCAAATGGATTCAAGAAAATGAAAGTTAAACTTTTATGTGTGCAAAATTTAAAAAATATGGAGTCAATATTTCTTAACAAGCAGAACATGTATTTCTACATTCATTTACAATTATTTTATTTCATTATAGTTGGAGTAATTTGGACTTCTGTGTGCTTTAGCAGCAGTAACAAATAAACTCAGTCACAACTTTTTCAGACAATAGGGAAAAAAAAGTGCTGTGTTTTCCTGTGGGTTTAATTAACTCAGCTGCTCTCTCCGAAACACTTGTGGATGCCCTGTCAAAAATGGGTTTAGATATTTATAAATTATAGTTCTCAGTACATTTCAGCGGAGTTTTTCTTTCTTTATTTAAGAGTTTTCAATTAAAGTCCTAGCTTTTCTAGTCACTGAAGAAGAGTAATTCTGACTACTAATTTTTAGTTTGTGTTGCTTGAGGTCTAGCCTTGCGCTCTTTCCTTCCTTGCTGCAGGCAAGTTCAATCACTTAGGTAAATGAACACTGAATAATATATTGCATTTCATGAAATAATACTGGGCCAAATGATTGTGAGCTAATTTCAGCTCTGTAGCTCCTCTCTGAACTCCATCTTGGATTTTAACATCAAGGAAAAATTAATGAATATCCTGAATGATGTGGCTTTTTTTATAGATTTTTTTGAGAAAATGTCACCAGTATTTCCCCTTCATGTACAACTTCTTCAAAGCCTAGTTGTTCATAAATTTAAGTCTATGATTTTTTTATGCAATATTTTGTGCAACTGCACTGTCCTAAATTAATTAATATTCCTTTGGGCTGAAGTATTTGCCCTTCATCAAAAATGACAATTATTTATTTATTGAATATCCATTAGATTGGCTGATATATTGTCAAGGTCCTCAAACAAGTGCAGGGTCCTTGATGCATCTCAAAGCACAAAAGATACAACAGAGGACAAACCAGTATGCTGAAACAGAAATGCATTTTTTTTGTGTGCCAACTTCAGTGATGCAATAGAGGGGAAGGAAAAAGAATAAAAGATAAAGAGAGAGAGAAAGAGATTTTTTTGGGATATAGCGACCAACAGAGAAAGGAGCCCTCGTGGTCTTCTGCGCAGGCCAATGGGTCCTCCGTCCCTTTCAGGGAGATCTCAAAGACAGTCTCTGAACTATGGGGTTTATAGGCATTTTCAAAGCGAGTGGACATTGGCCAGTAGATGAGGGAAGAGTCATGTGAGTCACACGAGTCCCATGACGAAGGGTCTGCTCCTTGGAGAACAATAGTGCCCACCAGGAACAATGGCAGTCCTTGGGCCGGTTTTGACCCAGATGGATATGGGTACTGAGCATGGCTAGTACGTTCTGAACAGCCTAGGTAGCAAACACCAGCTGTCCAAATTTACAGTAAGTCCATCGTCCATCCGGAGCGTGTCCGTTGTTCTTACATTGGTCGTCACGGGGACCGGTCTCAGTTCAGCGAACACACCTGCAGGCAGAACTTGGCCAAAAACCCCACCTCAGCCAGGCCAGGGCTCCTGTTTCTGGGGTCTCCGTTGAAGGTCCAAGGAGATGGTCGTGAGGCAAAATGATGGATCTTTGGACCATCTGTTACACCACCCCGTGACTCACGATTGTCGACAAGGCAGCTCAATGTTGTGAAATTTCTTTAATTGATTTATCTGCACATTTGTGAGGAATGATTATTTTCCCAAGGTAGGTTATCCAAAATTTTCTTTTCTTTTCACTTAAGTGCATATCACAATCCCATTATTAGACTGGAGAACTAGTCAATCAAGGGTTGATGAGTTATGAAGAGTAAATAACTTTGAATGCTAGGTAGATTTAAGTCTTTCAGGTTAAAAGGTTGAGGCTGAAATTAATCATAAGCAATTGGTTTATTACTTATTATGCAGTGAATGACTATGTATGAGTAGCCATGACTATCTAAAGAAGCTGATGAACTCTTTCCATAATATTATGAGTTTATCAATGGAAATATTCTGGAGTAAGTTTAGGATAAGGAGGGCTGACACTTCATGTCATTTTCAGTGACAGCATTGCAATCAAGCAGGTGCTGCCTATACCAACCTTGCTTCAGTGAGAGAAATCAACTGACTCAGGTCTGTCACATCCTACCTGTCCTCTGGAAAATTTGGAATAAGTATATTCAACTTCCTGCTGATGGAAGGTCAGTGTGACATGACATCCTTTCTGTACGATGCTGCACTCGGTGGGGACTTTCAACTACTTTTAAGATGGAAAAGATAATAAAAAAGAAAATTTCAGCAATTCTGGTCTATGAACACTTCTAGAAGTTCTAGTAGAGCATTTGGGTAATTGAGGCTTTTCTTTTTGCCAGATATGGATTATTCTGCTTTAATCAACAAATTAAAGGCTTGTTTAGGCAAAGTGAAACCTATATTGTTTTTAACTCTTCTGCATGCTTTGATATCTTGAGATAATGGGTAATCTCAGGAACCAGTTTATTTAAGGAAGTCGCTTAAATTATTATTCACTTTATTTACACTTGAGAATAATTTTGAAAATTGCAAAGTGATAATATACATAATAATAATGCCTCATTCTATATATATAATTTGTATATGTGCAATGGATATGATAGAATACTTGCAGGGGATGTAATATTTTATAATGTAAAATACCGTGTTTAGATATATTTATATATGTTTTATATTTCAGACACCAGTATGAGCTTATGTGTACTTCTTCCTGTGTGTGCAGTGTCTACTGTATGAAAGCTGTACTGAACAATAATTTGAAACTATTCATTTCTTTATGTAAAGGTCTTATTCCAAGGGAGAATACTAGATAGTGAATCACTGGATCTACTGTTCATGGAAGTGTTACATTCTTAATTTTTCTCCTGTCGTAATCTTAGGCTCAAAGTAAAATGCGTGTTTTAAGAAAACGAGCTGCTGATTTCTGCCAATACTTTTTGTCTCAGAAAATACAAGCAAAAAGCTCATTAACATCTTTGCTTCTGCTGCCTCTGAGAAGAAAATTGTTCATTACAGTGAAAATAGAAATACAATTTGGTAAAGCTTGTTGCAACTCTTACAGATGCATTCAGTAAATTACTGAAGAAGGAAGGGAGAGCTCTTCATATCATATTAAGGTTAGCATTTGTCATATATTCAGATATGCAAGAAAGTTATGTAACAGAACTGGAGGGCAACAGACCTGTTAGATTTCAGAATCATTTTAAGACTAAAAGAACAAAGGACTCTCAAAAAAAAATACCATCAGAAAGATACATTTTTATTTTATATACTACTATTACAACTAATAATGTTACTAGTAACAATAATTTTATAATTTTAGATTGATTTAATAAAGATTTTACAAAGTGAAATTGGAATAGAAGTCACACATTCTGGAAAGGGGGTAGAAAAAATCAACTTAGAAAACCTGTTCTAAACAGATTTGGTATGGCACAAATAACTTTAAACATCTGTTTTGCCTAACTGAAAGCAGTTGAATGTAAGAATTAATTTAATTTTTAGCATGTGTTTTATTATATGTAAATAACAAATTATTTTCTGCAATTAAGACTGTAAAAAGGTGATTTAGTTAGATCTCCATTTATAGAAATTCTGAGAAGAGGCAGGTCATTTGTTTTTGAATATCCTGCTCACTAAAATAAAACAATGCTATTTATAAAAAGGATTACAGTTACATGACCAGAAGAGTTTAGCAACTTTAATTGCTTATCTTAGAGTCAAATTGCTAAAAATAAGGAATGAACTCAAGAAATGGATGTTCTGATTGAATTCTGAAGTGAAAACTTCAACAGTAGTCATCAAAATTACACTGTATAATAATGAAAAATAGAACCTCCACCACTTCATAGCTTCAAAATATGTCTTCATTATGTATTTACAAAATTTACCCCTATTTTCTTTTTGTCTTTTACTTTCTTATTAAAATATCTATGTTTTTATTGAATTCAGGTATTTCCTTATAAACATTGTAAAGTCCTTCTTCTAAGTGATAGAGACATCAATCTTCATATTCTTCCCATTAACTTCTGTTTGAAATCAGTACTGTCTTTAAAACTTATCTGCTGAAATATGGAAGTACTTCTCCTTATTAAATACTCAGGAATGTAACTAATTTACTCTATAAATTTGTTAGAAGCCAGTATATTAAATATTTAATGAAAATATAGTTACAAGCATGCTCTCAGATTTATTAACCTTGAAGTGGCAGAGAGCTGTCAGATATGTATACTAACAAGTATACCAGGAATAGAAAACTAAATTCCTGTAGTTTCTGAAACTATCTAATGCATTTCTTAAAAAAAATTTCTCTTACAGAATTATAAATAATTTATTATCAGATAAAAAATCATTGCTGGTAGTCTATATTTTTAAACTCTCACACCCAGAACAGGTTTATCTTTCATTTCAGATTTGCTAATACTCTTTCCTGTTGGCAAAGCTGCTAATCAAAAGGCTAAATCACTTCATGGTCTTTCACTAAACCATTAAAACTTTTAGTCACTGCACACAGATGTGTCCATATCAATTCCACTGGGAGTGTGTGTATTCCAGTGTTTGGTATTCCACACAGAAACTCACGTTTCCTTATGTGCTGGTTTTGGCTGAGTTATTTGCCAGGTACCAGACTGTATGGTGCCATATGGGAAAACAAATGGGGGACAGAACAGAGAGCACCATGGAGCCCAATGATATCCTGGCCTGGGTGGGATACAGGCTGTGGCACATGCAACAGATATGAGCAGAACTGGGAAAATACAGCATATGCAGATATCAAGGTTTTTGTAACTCTGTGGTTTTGTAAGGCTGCCAAGTAACACAAACAATAGGCTAATTCTGTAACTAGTGAGAAAATCTTGCTTAAGGATGTGACTGCTTAGAGCTGTACTGAGGCTTGGAGTTGCAACAGTGTATAAGACTGAACTGAGAACAAAATAAACTACTTCAACTTTGACTTCAATGACTTCAACTCGGACTTTGACTTCTTTTTGCTTTGACTTCTTGCTTGGACTGCTTCTTGCACCCGTCCTTTGAAATCCCATCTCTCAGTCCTATGGCGGTGCCGCATTTTGGATTGGTGGCCAAGCCAGTGCTGAGATGTTTCAGTTATTGCTGAGCAGGACTTGCACAGGGTCCAGGCCTTTTCTGTCCTCACACCATCACCACAAGGAGCGAGGAGGCAGCACAGCTGGGACAGCTGAGCCCAGCTGACCACAGGGACATATTCCTGATAGATATGCTGTCGGGTGTCACGCTCAGCATATAAACAGAGGGGACACGATAGAAGCAAGGGACAATCAGAGCAATGATATTTGGCTTCCGCTTCCCAAGTCACCGTTAATCGTGAGAGAGCCCTGCTTTCCTGGAGAGGACTGAACACCTGCCTGCCCTTATTAAGTGCTGAGTGAATTTCTTCTTTTGCTTTGCCTATTAAACTGTCTTTATCTCAATCCACAAGACTTCTGCCCCTCTAGTTGTCTCCCCATTTCACTGTAGGGAAGTGAGCAAGAGGCTTCATGGGTGTGAGCTGCTCACTGGCACTAAACCACAACAGCTCAGAGCTAATTGCAACAGGGATTCTTGAGTATGGAGAAGGAGTTCAACTAACTGTTTAAGCAATTAGTGTTTGTAGGACTAGTGTCTTTACAGGCATAAAATCACAATATAGTGAGATTTTTTTTAAAAACTTCAGCTTTTTAAAAATTTTAAAATTGTTACTCCACTTTTAGAGCTAACCTGTGTTCTGCTGTAACTCATTTTATAAAAAAGTAGAGAAGCAAATAAGTTAAGAAAATTATTTATCTAGAAAGAGAATGAAAGTCTGTGGGTTGATCTTTTCTTCCATGAGAGTTGTTGATTTATACTAGTAAAGATTATCAAGGTATTGGTCATGGTAGTTTATCTAAGCTATCTTCAAGTTTTTACTTGCATGACTGTTGTATAAAATAGAAAAAAATTAGACACCTAGCAGGAGGTTTATTCTTAGTGAAGAAAGAATATTTTACAGAATCAAAATTAGTCATAAATACTTTAAATAATCTATTATTTACTTCCCACCCTCTCCTTCTCCCATCCCCCGCTCTCCCCCGCAGTAAACTTTGGAAGTAGAAAGTTTTCAGACTCATAAAAATAATCAGAGATATATCTTTCATTAGTAGACCTTCAGGAACTGTGGTACCTAGGAATAATGGACTTCCTTTGTCATCCTTGCAATTCCAAAGTATTATTTTCCAGTACTCATGAAGTTGCTAGTTAACTTAATTTCCATTCCTTGCAAGTCACCTTTTATATATACCTTATTTTCATATATATTATTTTATTTTCTGTGTTCTGAATGTTGCATGTATTTGTATTTCTCACTGTTTATATGATGGTGACTGTAAGTTTACACTCATTAAACTCGAATTCTCCTGATCTACTCATGCTGACACTCTTCTCACTGACATTGGTTTAGATTCATGATTATTACTCCTCTGCAAAGAAACCATTTTTTATTATTAATTTTTAACCTAATAAAGTATTCACTACACTGTGTGCAGCTGTATCTCACATGTGTATTTATATAGTCTCAGTAAGCAGCTAGATTACACTGGAATTTGAGCCATGAGTATTAATCTTTCTGTCAGCTTTCGTTCTCTTTTTTTCTCCTATTTTCCTATTCTTAAAATGTGGGTAACTTAAAGTTGGATAGTTAGAGTTTGCTAAGTCAATGTCTTCTGAAATGCTTTATTTCAACTGAATGCTGCTTTAAAATTTGCCAAGCACCTTTTTTTAACAAAGTTTGTGAGTAAAAGATTGTTGTGCAACCTCCTGAAAACATTGTCACATGTGCTGCCTCAGGGTATAACAGAACCTAAGCCTCTTTAAAGGAGCTCATGGAGCGAGTCCTGGGCTTTACCTCTCTATCTTTTATTTAGAATATAAGAAAAGAAAGTGTTATCTTACCATTTGTAACATCTGCTGATACAGCACCCAGTAGTATATGAGGACTCATCTTGCAGCAATATGTTATCAAAACAGGAATAAGCATTTACTTGTTTGGGTTGAGTTGGAAGGTGTCAAATAGAAGAATTATTTAATAAGGATGATGATAATTTTTTTCTTTTAAAAAATAAACAAAAAACCCTCCAAATAGTAGATTATTTTCATACGGTTTCTACTTCCTTTGGAATGCTTGCATCATTTCTGACACATTTCTACTCTTTCTTACGCTATAAATATTTTTATTAATAATCTGGATTTGGCAAGGACAATACCAGTGTGGCATGGTTGAGAACAGAATTGCCCATATGCCAAAAGGAAGGCTTTCATTTAATGTCAGTATTTTGGACAAGCTACTTCATTATTTAACTTTGTGTTTCAAAAGAATGTGTTTGGAGTTGGGCTTATTCTGTAGCACACATGGAAGTTCCCTGCATTCTGATCGTTTACCAATTGTACTCCATGCATTCTCAAGGTTATTTTTCACTTTCAGGAAATTTGTTCTTTTTCATGTTCAGCCACCCTTGAATATTCTGACTGCTCTCTAACAGGACTCGTGTACTGAGGATACCATTTATACTCCACATTTGTCTTCCAGAAAGTTTAAACCAGCTTCATTGTCATTAAATTCAAATGAAAAGATAAACAACATTGATTTTAATTGTCTTTGCCCCAGAAAAATTGAAAAGTTCTTTCTAATGTGAATACAAATTTTCACACTCTTAAAATTAATTTCTGTTTCTCATTACTGCTTTACATTTTCTGTTACAGCACTAACAACCCTGAGACACTTCTAGCTGTCTTGTGGTTACAAAATTCTCTTTGAAAGAGTTAGAAAGGGAAGTTGGGGGTCAAATTAACATTGTAACTTCAGAAAAGATAAAATACTGTTGGTTTTGCAAAGGATGCTGTTTGGCAAACAACCTGCCCTTGAGAGTCTCTTTTATATACTCTATCATATCTATGCTGAGATCTATGAAGCATGTTCTCTTTCTAATTTTTTTTCCCCTATGCAGAAAAAATGAGAAGGAAATGAAGCAGAGAGAAAACCTTGAGGTGTTTCACTTCTTCAATTAAAAGTGTGGCAAGGGAGGCATCATTTGGTTAAATCAGCAGATATTTAAGTAACCTGTTATTTTTCTTCATTGTGTATTGATTTAAACAGATTTTTTTTTTAAAAGTGTAATTTTTATGGTAGTATTTGCAATGAATCCTTTTTATAATTAACCCTTCAGGAGAATTTGTACAAGCGAGTGTAGCAACAGTGGAAGGGTATATGTCCACCTGGCAGGAATATCATCATCAACTGACATCTACAGTAGTGTTACATAATCTCTGGAAGAGGATAAAATAGACCATAGTCTGGGCTATAACTAATTCCACTAACATAATTTGATTAGAAGACACAGGCACCTAAATATAGGCTGATGAAAAACAGCTAGACCACCAGGCCTTCTGAATCCCCTTAAGGATGGAAACACCTAAATTAATGAACTCAGCTTTTTGTTTTGGGAGGTTTTGGTTGTTTGTTTTTCGTTGTTTGTTTTTGTTTGCTTTTCAAATTTAATTTATTTTATTTTGTTTTAATTTACCTGTACAATATGTAACAATAGCATCTACTGAATGCCAGAGATGTGTAGTGATATGTACAATGCACAACCAGATCCACAAAGGATGGGTTAATGCCAATAAGGTACCTAATTTTAAGATTTAAATTAGATAGATTTAAGTTCATGTTGTTCTTTTCATGAGAAGTATCCCTTGCCTGACTCCAGCTGTCAACATTCTTAATACTTCATTTTCCTCTGTAATTCATCCTTTGGCTTAATTATAATAATTTAAGTACTGATGTGTATTGTCATATCCCTTACCTGGTTTGAGATTAACAATGCATTTTCCAAAACTACTAGCAATTATAAAACAGTCTATAAAATTGTCTATAAAGTAGATGCAGATGTTAAAAATATTTTTAACAAATTAACACATTTTAGGACAACAGGATAGGTTTGGAGTGCTCTTTCCCATGCTCTTGAAGACAAATGGAGACACATCACAACATCATTAAAGAGCTTCTTTCTGCTTACACAGAGTAGGAATCAAATGACACTTTAATTGCCCTCTGATCCTTTTCTTCCCCTCTTTTAAATGACATTTTAAGAATGACATTTAGATAAAGATTATAATTGTGATATGAGGAAAAAATAGACTTACTGCCTCAAAATATGCAATACTAGAGTCTCTGAAATGTATGTGCTACAAACACAGAATAGCTTACATTGTTTGGTAATTGTGAGACAGATTTTGAAATTAATTTCAGGAAATTTCAAAGGTATCTGACATTGACTATGCCTAGAAATGTGGCACATGGATATTTCTAGTGCTGTGTGCTACCAAAAACTAAGACATGTTCACTATTTGAGAATGTTAATACAACATTTAGGAAGTTTATGATTACCAAGAAATGCTTTGATTTCACAGGCAAGCTACAGAAGTCAAATGGAAATCTACATTTTGCTTTATTCTGAAATAAAAAATATTTTCCTATGCCGAAATGTTGAAATTACAAGAAATCTCTTTTTAAGGTACACCTAGATGCTATGAGTCAATTTGATACCTACCTTCTTATTAAGCTGAGATCTTGATGCTTCCTGTAGAAATGTTAGTCTTAGTTGCACGTGTTGCTTTCACCCAGAATATTCAAGACATAAAAACATCAGTGCTGAAGAATACACTGAGATACAGCTCTGTCTTGAGGGATTAATATGTGTCTGATTGAAGACCAAGCTTTAGTTCACACAGCTGCAGGGCCTTACAGATACAGACAGGGATTGTACAATTTATCCATAATTTGTATTATTTTGGAAAATACTGATATTTGAAGGTGATTGTAAATCTCTGCAGGTAGCTAAGTATGGGATCCCCACTCACACAGCATTTTGCAGATTGCAATAATGGACATAGAAGTGATTCTGGTGACAAGCCTTCTGAAATGGAGTTTTATTTACACCCTTCTAAATGGTGCTGAAGTGCTGGGGAGGGTTCAGGGAAAAACTACAATAGTGACTCAGATAGAATAGTTTTAATAGACAGTTAAAAGGGGATTTGATTACAATTTTAGGAATATCTAGAGGGACAGAACAACTACCAACAGACAAGACTTTAACTGAACCGAGGAATGCCTAGCTTTAGTTTAGTGAAATTTCAACTAAGAAAAGAATAAGTTGGAAGTCAGATCAATATTTAATTTGAAGAGTGTTGATTAAAAGAAGAATGATAAACAAAGTTCTGTGAAATTCACTCATAATTCTAAGTATTGAAATCATAAATAGTTTTTTTCTAATGGACATGTTTCAGCTTCAGCACAAGTTCTTGATCATCAAGTATAAAAAATTACGGTGACACATTCTTCCATGGTGAAGAACTACTAGATGAAATTCTAACATTATGCAATGTATTGGCTAAATCATAAAAATATTTATTTTAGGAACATTGAAGTATTTAAATATATATTTTTTATAATCTGTAAATATTGATAATTTAATTAGAAAAGATAATAAACCAAAATACATCCAGTGCTACTGTATCATAAGAACTCGGTGGTGGTAATCAGCTATAGGCTAAATGTTTTAATTACTTTTGCAATTTATGGCCCTCTCCAAACTATTTCCTTTGTTTAAAGCATTAATAATACTTCAAAACATTTCTTTTGTTCTACTTCAGTTTTTGTTCTAGTCCTGTTGCTTGAAAAATAGCTGCTCGTGGTTTATATCAGAGTACAGAACAGACTTTCTAATCTGCCTCAATACATTCAAATTGTTTTTCACCTGCAGGTCAAGTTATATAACTTTGCCTAGTTACATCAATTGAATTTCTCCCTCTGAAGCTCATAACTTGGTATTTGAATGCATCATTACAGAGCTTTAAACAGCCATCTTCATTGACTGAGGATATTACTTGTTTATCTGTTAGATAAGAGACGTGGTGAAAATATCCAAGAGAGTGAACATTCAGTAGTGCTTTGGATTAAGTTATTATGCATTGAAGTCATTATACACTGACATTTCCTACTTATTCAATGAAGTTTCAAAAATATAAATATGCACATTTATTTTATGTGGTTTCTATTTTCTGTGCATTTGTGTTAGTAAGAGGGAATGCTATTTATTGTACCTTGAATTATGACACTGTCTTGGTGCAGGTGTAGGTATTATCTTTCAAGTGTAAGAATCATGCTTAATGTTTTATGCCTGATTCCAGAGGAAATGGTTACAGCAGGCTGAGCAAGGTGCATCACATCCCATCATCAGCAATACATGATCTCCGAAACAACCCTTGGTTATACTTTCTGTTAGGACACAGCTGTTCCCAGGCTTGGATTCAGCTGCTCCCAAGATTGTGCTAGATGTTTCAAAGGCAAAGGACATAGCCAGCCATCCTTGGGCTGTGTCTCCACCCCACATCCACAGGACAAGGCTGCCTTGCAAAGAGCAGAAGGAGGAAGGCAGAGGGGGCACTGGGCTGCAAGGTGGCTCAGGGACAGTGCTCAGATCCTGTGAGTGCAGTGGCCATCACCAGGCTGTAAATCACAAGTACTCTCAAGGTGCTTCTGAAGGGCTCCACAACACTCAGATGTTGGCCACTCCTTCCAGCTTGTCATCATCAAACTTGCTAAAGGGGATTTGACATGGGAATTGATGGTTTTCATTTAGTATATATTAAAATAAACAAATAAAGATATTAAATATATTAATCCAGATGCAATGAATACCAAGTAAAAAGTGAATTTTATGTTTTTAAGTGTAGGAGAGGTTGGACAATAGTCTATTCACAGTAAGATGAGAAAGTGATTCACAAGCAAAATGTATACAAATATTCCCATGGGACAATCTGGCAAACAGTTCCTTTACTAGATTCACTAATAGAAAGCAGTGAGCAATTCAATAGATTTAACCTTCCCTAAGAGAAAGGGTAGATCCATACATGCTCAGCCTTGGCAACAGACAATCTATTATTTCTCAACCAAGGGTTCAGAACTTTCATCTGACTGCTGTTACACGCTTTGTGGTATTTCCAATGTACTCCAAAATATATTCTAAGAATTTGCAAAGTACACTGTAAGAATGTACAAAATGCAAAGTATGAAAACTGCAGTGCAGCAAATATCCATGTATAAAGACTGCCAGCCATTCCCTGTGTCAAAAGACTCAAAATCGTGTACCAAAATCTATCCACGCAGGGAAGAGCTAAGCCTCTACATGAAACAAAACTACGCAAGAAACATCTGGTATTACCTTAAGCTTGTCTAATGTACTTCATTCATTGTTTGGTAATGCTTCCCTTTTCTAATTAATGTCTCAGATTTAAGAAGTTGCACCTGACTGAAAAGAACTTGAGACATGTCTATGTCTCTTCTGTGCGATTAAGATCTTTTTTATATCACCATTTTTATAGAAGGTATAAATCTGTTGATACAGATAGTGCTTTTAGTATTAAATTTAAAAATCACAAAGACAACACGGTGCCTACCAGATTTTCTTTTTAATAAGCTATTATTTTTTGTGTCTCTCAGCAGTCTCTAATTTAGGTCTAGAGCAGCACAGCCACTTTACTTCTCTAAGCAGAGCCCGACTGGTTTTGCACACTAAGCCAAGTCAGCAGCTGGACTTGTTTATCTCCCAGATAAGACCTTTTACCTCAGACACCTGAAACAGGGATTTCAGTTACAATCCACTATCAGTGCCTTTTCTCTGTGGAATTTTTTGCTAGAGGTCTCACAGGGATTCTGCATTACCCTAGGGAATTGGGAAAGAACTGATCACTTTGTCAGAGCTGAAAACAAGTGATAGTATAAAAATTATATGTGCTCACTCTTCTACAGGGATCTTAGAAAGTAATTCAACAATGCTCTCATTAATACATTTGGAACAATGCATTCCCTATAACAGTACAATATTCCTTATGATAATTCCTGGTGTTTAGGCAGAAGAGAGAGGTATAAGGATTCATCTGTTGGATTCCTATTGTGAGTATATGACAGCCAGATCATAACTAATTGTGGTGCCAGCAATGTCTTTTATACGTATATATACACATTTATATACTTCACAGAAGCACAGAAGCAGTGATTTTTTTCTAATGACACAAACCCTTTACAATTACTATAATAAGGTGAATATCTACTATGTCACTATCAAAAACTGGGCATAGACATAAAGACTGAATCAGCTTCCATTCAGACCAATAACTTTAACCATTGAATAAATGAAATAAGTTTTACACAAAGTATTTGTGATTTTGCAGATCATCTTCTTGAATAACATATTACTCAAATTAACCAAATAGTGAAAAATTATGACTAATTTTTTCCAGTAAATGAAACATTTTTATTCATAAATAGAGCTCTATGTACTTTCAGATATAAAAGGATTTTCTATATAAAATTGACACAGCATGGGAATTTTTGACGTAAATATATTGTATCGCCTCCAAAATTCTCTGATGGTTTAGATAAGGAATTCTGTCAAACACATGAATTTATAAAAAGTTCAATTTATATTTTATTGTTAGGGAGCAAGATTATTTTCACACAAAGTAATCTGGATTTCTGCTTCAATGACTTCATCCACAAAAATCACTGTATTGTTAAAATCAGTGAAACTGCTTGTATCTTTTACCTATACTGAATCAAACCTCTAGGACTGGATTCAGTGGTCCAAGAAACCAAAGCAGTTTGAGTTTATACTCGTTCAGATTTCTATGTAAGTGAGAGCCATTTTAAGTAATTCAAAGATACAGTCATTTTGCTAGTAGTACCACAACATTTCTTGCCAAGAGAAAAACCTACAATGTCCAAACTTTTTCTTTATTGCTCTAAGCTGCCAATGTCTTGAATCAACAGTAGTGTCTGTGTGAGCTCAGTAGGCTGAATCACATTTGGCTGGGTCCTATTTGACCTTGTTGTCCTGTATTTCCCTACAAGTCTCACAAACCTAAGCAAACAGTGCTTAATTCTGATCAGACTTGAATGAAGCCCACATAGATACAACTCCACGTTTTGGAAAACACAAGATAATATTAAATGGTAATTAAGGTCCCTCTGATAGGTTTCTGGTAGGAAAACCTGAAACTCAGTATGTATGTTTCCATTATGCGATATATTAAAGGCAACTTAAGTCATAGACCCTAAAAATAGGATATCAATGCTTGTGACATGAGCATTTCTCTTGATGACCCTTTGACACCTATACCTGGGTGCTGCTGTAGGTTCTGACACACCTGATCTAACATTGCAGTGAAATTCTTCCAGAAAAATGAAGGGTGATATGTCTATTTTTACTATCTTTGAATCTGTGATTTTGAAGATTGAGAGAGAATTGAAGTACTTTGTTAGTGGTGGTGTTTGATACTGGAGAATTTGGGAGGATGTGGGGCGGAAGGAGAAAGAAATCTTATTCCAAGTCAAAGATAGGATGAGAGGATACTGGCACACTTACAAACTGAAGGTATGGATTAGGGAGATGAATGAGGATCTCAACCTCAGGCAAAACATACATACAAATTCTGGAACCCCAAATCACCAAGTTATATGCTACCACAGATTCTTTTAATGTACCATACATGCAGAAGTTGTGGTGCTTTTCAAACTCTTCATACCCCTTCAATGGTGAGCATATTTAGGTTTTATTTTTTTTTCCTGCAAGCCATTCTTTCAGTTTCAGCAGCAAAAAAGGCCCAAACACATCCATTCTTCCTGTTTTGGTGATGATATCATCACCATTTTGCTATGAGTCCTTTTGTTTGTCTGTTTATTAACCAAAAATTCCTTGATGATCTCCCATTATGTATTGGTCATACCTGCAGCTTCCTATATCCACGTGACCAGTTGGATATGACATAGTCTGGCAGTGTAGAAAGCAGGTCTTCCAATGTGTGGAAGAAATTGAAACAGAGATTATGTCTTTGGTAAGGGAGTAGTGCCTGGAGCAGTTATCTTTGCAATGAAAGCAGTGAACTTCAGTGAGAATAAAGGTAAATGTCTATCTTCATGACATACAACCTGGGCTATGGACTAATCAAGGTGTTTCTCATTTGTCTAGTTAGGTTCTCGTGCTTTCATTTTTATGCTTCTTGCAATTAAGCACTATGTTCTTATCAGATTAACAAATTTTTTTTTGAAGGGAAAAAGTCCTGCCCAAACCCCCATATACTTCTCAGAGGAGGAAAAAACACACTTATTCAGTCATTGACTGGTACTGTGGTGCATTTTTAAAAATGTTAGTATTTTCTATCTTCCAAATTTCTATTTATATGCATGCAGCTTGTTGTAAACCAGAACTGTTTCCACTATGTGGTTGGAGAGGTGTGTGTATGTTTATTGATTCATTTATCATGTGAAAGCAAAGTTTGCCTACTTACAAAACACGAGCCATGACACTTGAAAATACCTCACAGAAAATCCTCACCTTGAGGACAGCCAACTAGTACTTTGGTGAAATTAAATGCTGTGACTAATGCCAGTAATTATCCTCCTTTATTAATAGCTATAAAGGGCCTGTTTGTTTCCATGTTGGTGCTTACCAAATCGATCTGTTTAGTGAGTGCTGAAGTGCAGATTTATTACCATTTCTCTCAGTATTGGAGCAGGAGAGCACCAGACACAGATCTGCTCAGAGAACAGTTAAATGGCTTCTTTTTGTAACTACAAATTGATGACACGGAACTGACAACCAAGAGAGGCTGCAATGAGGATTGCTGAGAGTCTGGTCACTGCATTAACAAGATCAGAGTACAACATCCCTGGTACAAGACCATCCCCTCAATGCCTGATTTAGCTGAAACTACTTGCAGATTAAACCAAAGGACCACACATGAAATCTTGCAATGTAGATATTTAATGTGTTAGAGAGGGAGAGTAATGTTTTATATTTTGAAAAAGAGTTGCGTAAATAGAGAGACACAGCAACGCTGTAGTTACAACCATGTTTTTCATTTAAGTCTAATGTCACACACCAGCAATGAAAGGAAAATTCTAACTTTCATTTAAAATTCAAGTTTCAGCAGAGACTTCAGGAAGGTACTGTACTAATACCAAACTAATGAAGAAGAAGTTAGTATGTTCCCTTTTTATTGTTTTGGCTTGTGCTAGATCTGAGTACTACTCCAGTCACCTTTTACTTTCAGAAGATATAATTACCATAATTAGTTTAATTTTGCATTGATTAAAGTGCCTCAAAGGAATGATGTTAAGGTAGCATGCTTAAGGTCCAGACTCTATATGCAAATAAACCAGAAACTGTTAAAAGCTTGTGATTTGTACTCCTGATTGTAAAAGAATGAGGTCTTGGAAGACAAATCTATCCAGTCACAGATTTCAATCTGACCTGACAGAAAACTTACGAATGTTCCTGTAGTAATTTTTCATTTTAAAAGAAAATCATGCAGCTAAAATATGAACTGTAGCAAAGTCTATGCTTCAGACATCTAAGCATATTTTCAACATGAGTATTTATTTTGTTATGAATATTCATCAGATTTTCTGTTACAGCACTGCTTACATGCCTAACTGCAAACACTACTATTGCATAAGATACAGCCCTGGCCATGGCAAAAGCACATTAACAGTGTAGGAAATGCCAATTTATGTCAGTACACAAAGGTGCAAAGATAACTCTTAAGTCTTATGTGGGACTCAGAAAAATTCCAGTCAAATTCATGACAACAGAGTCCTGTATGGTCAACCTTGAACTTATGTTCTTGGTTGCTGTCCAATATACTCATGCTCTTCAAACATAGATCTATTTGTGGTATTCACAGTGCATGATGTACATTTCACTACTTTCTGACACAGGTTTATGTATTCCTTTGGGAAGTAGAGCTAGGGACTGATGCAACTTGAAGCCATTTCCTCTTGTCCTTCACTTGTTACCTTGGAGAAGAGACTGACACTCCCCTCACCACAAGATCTTTTTGGGCAGTTGGAGAGAACAATAATGTCCTTCCTTTTGAAGGACATTATTGTCAAGGATGATGAATGTCAGTGAACAATAATGTCATTCCAAGGAATGAGCCTCCTTTTCTCCAGGCTGTACACTTCCAATTTCCTCAGCTGCTCCTTGTCAGATTTGTGCTCCAGACCCTTCCCCAGCTCTGCTGCCCTTCCCTGGACTCACTCCAGCCCCTCAATGATTTTCTTGTAGTGAGGTGCCCAAAACTGGACACAGGATTGGAGGTGTGGCCTCACCAGTGCCCACTACAGGGGGACAATCACTGTCCTGGTCCTGCTGCCACACTATTGCTGATCCAGGCCAGGTGCTATTGGCCTTCCTGGCCCCCTGGGCACACCTGGCTCATGTTCAGCTGCTGTTGACCAGCAGCCCCAGGTGCTTTTCTGCCAGGCACCTTTCCAGCCACTCTTCCCCAAATCTGGTGCATTGCCTGGGGTTGTTGTGACCCCAAAGCAGGAGCCAGTAGCTTACCGTGTTGAAGCTCGTGCAATTTGCCTCAGCCTATTAATGCAGTTTGTCCAGAGCCCTCTGTAGAGCCTTCATGCCCTCCAGCAGATCAGCACTGTGCCCAGCTAGAAGTGCTAGGTGCTCTTGATACCCTTGTCCAGATCATTGATAAAGATATTAAACAGGACTTTCCCCAACACTGAGCCCTGGGAAACACCACTGGTGACTGGCCACCAGCTGGATGTCCACTCACCATCACTCTTTGTGCACAGCCATCCAGCCACTGTGGCTACCCTGACATAAGGAATGACTATAAAAACATAGAGGATTAGCTTCTGTTTAATTTGTTGGTGTCTTTCAAATAACAATAACACTGTAATACGCCAATTAATTTTACTTTTGCAGTACTTTTCTTTCAATCTGCTTTTCATCAAAGGTAAATTAAGGAAAATTAAACCTGAGATGAAGTGTTGCCAATGCATAGAAGCTGTGATTGTTTTGAAAGCATTATGAAAATTCTTGTAAAATGGCAGATAAAGGTTATTCTGAGCTTCTGCACAGCTCAGTCTACTAAGTCATATTAGGAAAAGGGTCACTGGATTAGAGCTTGCACAAACAACTTCGAGGCTAGTTACAGCCTGAAAATAGAAATAGAACTTGATGTGACAAATGCTGATAAGTGTAGTCAATCGCTGAAATGTCTGTTTTTAATACACCCAGGTCTGAGCTATGGATGTGTTATTAAGATAAGCAGAAATTGTTAATAAAATTGAAACTTACAGTACTGTCATCTAGGAAGCCATTCATAGAATATAAACATTCACTTTAATCAGTGAATGCATGGAAAAATACAGAATGTTTCATAACACTAAGTTATTTGAATGCTTTAGTCCCAGATGGTATTCGTATATTCAGCCTCTCCGTTCCTTCCAAGGTGAAAAACAAAAGTAAACAAAGAAGGAAACACACTTGTTTGCTCTCATTGAAACCATCTTGAATACTTTAAATATAATCACTTCAAACCATGAACTTTTCCTCTTATTTAAATTCATTCTTTAACACAAGAAACATCAACTATATCTAGGAAAACTAAGCTGTTTTCACCATTCTATGCAAGAGAGTAAATCATGTCAGTGATGTTGCATTTTCGCCACTATTGAAAGTAAATAGGAAAATATTTTATAAGAAATCATTAATTTATTCGTGAAGAAATTTGGAACTGAATGGCTTTGGTTTCTCAAAGACATTTACTAGTACCTCAGACATTTAAATTGGTCCCAAGTATAGAATAGTTTTACTCTGTGTGTGTGAGTGCTCAGTAATTAATATAACACCAAAGCCTGTGCTGAATCTAAATCTATTTCTGCTGAAGAAAAGTGCAATGTAGGGCAGAGCAGAAGGGAGTGGAGTGGAGCAAAGAGGAGAGGAGAGTGATTACTACAGTTTTGATTCATTGACTACCAGAACTCCGGTCCATTAAAAGTATGTTTAAAGATCCCATAGTTAGATCAGAGAAGCCACCATACCTTCACCCAGAGGGTGGCTGGGCATTGGAAAAGGCTCCCCAGGGAAGGGGTCATAGAATCACCCTGGCAGAGCTCCAGAAGCAATTGGACAATGCTCTGAGGCACATGGTGTGGCTCTTGGGGCTGTCCTGTGCAGCAACAAGAGTTGGACTCAATAATCCTTGGAGGTTCCTTCCACCTCAGGAACTGCATTCTGTTCTATGGTTCTGTGATTCTTTGAACTTTGTTTTATTTGTGTTAAAAACATCTTCCTTCTCTGCACACACACTCTCCTAAGTTTAACATCATTAAAGAAATCCAAATGTCAAGAAAAGCCCCAGGAATTCTATAACTGATTAGTCATGGGGAAAAACAATATCCTGGTAATATTGCAATGTCATGACTTGCAGGCACCCACTAATTTTATAAGAGCAGCAGTGAGTCTGTTGTGCTGACTCATACTACTACATAGTCAGGTCAGACCTCAGTAACTCACCATTCTGCAAAGATACCCACCTCCCCACTATAAGTGCCACTGTTTTATTCTGAGATATGAAGACCCTTCATCATCACCTTTTCCTTGCATGAAACCTGAGCAGAAAAGCTGCAGCATCTCACTCAGCCTCATTGTCCTGTCAAATGTGGAGCATTCAGAGCAGATTGCTAAAGAAATCCTTCTACTAGGGAACATATGAACTTATAAAATTTGTAGGGAAAGGAAAAAGATGAGCAACTTCAGAAGTCACTACATGCATGCTCTGGGTGATGCTAGGTAAGGAGTTCTTTTAAGCACAACTTTTTGCAGAAATTGTGCAGGTTCACTTCTGTGCATAGCATGACCATGGTGAAGCATAAATTGCAAGCCTTCCTAGCCAAACTAAAACACACAACCAAAATGCATCAGCAGTAAACACAGTGAATGTTGTAATTTTACCTGGCAAGCAGACAAACATCATACAGCCATTTTCTCAGTCCTCCACAACAGGATGGAGGAGAGAATTGGAAGAAAGGTAAAACTCATAAATTGGGATACAGAAAACTTAATAGGACAGAAAAGGAAAGCAAGAATAATAGCATAGCAATACGATGGAGAACTCATAAGTAGCTCTAAGAATAGCTTCAAGCATTAACATGTCATTATGCCTCAGTATAACCTTTTATACCCTTCTCACATGCATAACACCTGTGTGCCCTTTTACCCTTCTGTGATTGGTCAATCCATATCAACATTCCATGCTTCTTTTTCCTTCAGTGCTGGTCACCTCTTTTACACAGCTGCAACTTATTGGGGCAAGATTGCCTGCAGCACTCTGTCTATTCTTTTACAATCCATTCTCACACAGCAATATAAAAAACAGTTGATGCACATTGCACTTGCTCACCACCCTCTGACCAATGCCCAGTCAACTTCCCTGCATTGACTGGCTGGGCATTGGTCAGATAGTGAGTTTTATTTTTCAATATGATGTCATATGATGTGATGATGCCTTAAATTTTAGCTGTCATGTTTTTCAGATTCTGTATTGCCTAGGTGTGTAGTTCTGAGCCTCATATAAAGTGCTAGTGAGCTCTCTTCACAGAGGAGATGGACAAAACAAATCCTTTTCTTGATGAAGACCAAGGACAGTGAGTACAACTTTCAGGCCTAAAAGCATAAACAGTGGTGGACTGAAGAGAGAAGCAAGAAGGATGAGACCTCACAACCTGAAGCTGTAATTGGACAATTAAACCCCAATATGCAAGAGGACCCAAACTTATAAAAGTCTAAGACCTTGTGACCAGTCATCCATTTTGTGACCATTCTAAGTCCACCTTGGGTGTAGCTTTGGTCAGGCTCTTGTCCTGCCCAAGGGGTACCCTAAAGGCCTTTCAATAAATATCTACTTTATTCTCTAGCTCTGTCCAGTCTCTGTTTCAGGTCAGCCTTCCCAAGGCATCAGTGAAGTAGCCTTTTGTCCAGCTGGGGCCAGCTGTCCTGGCTGTGCCCATCCCAGCTCCTTGTGCCCCCCAGCCTCCTCACTGGGANGTACAACTTTCAGGCCTAAAAGCATAAACAGTGGTGGACTGAAGAGAGAAGCAAGAAGGATGAGACCTCACAACCTGAAGCTGTAATTGGACAATTAAACCCCAATATGCAAGAGGACCCAAACTTATAAAAGTCTAAGACCTTGTGACCAGTCATCCATTTTGTGACCATTCTAAGTCCACCTTGGGTGTAGCTTTGGTCAGGCTCTTGTCCTGCCCAAGGGGTACCCTAAAGGCCTTTCAATAAATATCTACTTTATTCTCTAGCTCTGTCCAGTCTCTGTTTCAGGTCAGCCTTCCCAAGGCATCAGTGAAGTAGCCTTTTGCCCAGCTGGGGCCAGCTGTCCTGGCTGTGCCCATCCCAGCTCCTTGTGCCCCCTAGCCTCCTCTGGGAACTGGTGGAGAAGCTGAAAAGCCCTTGACTTAAACACTAAGTAACAACCAAAACATCAGTGTGTTATCAGCATTATTCTCATCCTAGGTCCCAAATGCAACACTGGACAAGCTCCCAGGATGAAAATTAACTCTATCCTGGCCAAAACCAGGACACAATGGTCATGTTTTTGTAGTGGAGTGTGGCAGCAATTGGCACCCTATGGTCTTTGACCCTCAGCAACCGCACAGCAGAAGGGTGCTCTGAGAGACTGAGCAAGGTAGACAAATGTCTTAGTTTCCTCTGTCACCAAGACAGATATACCAAAAGTCTACTGGTACACTTTTTGGTCCTTGAAATACCTTCTGCTGTGTTAGTCTATACCAGGGATTCATGGAACCTCTGTGCCAGTCATAACAGGGTGCTTTTGCCACTCATTTCCCCTCAGGCTCACACTGGCCTCCAATAGAGTTAGTTGTTGGGATTTCACTGTCATTCCAGAAATACAGATGTGTTAGGAAGTAATTATTTACTATAAGGCACTAAAACAAGCTGCCCAGAGAAGTGGCAGAAGCTCCCTCCCTGGAAATGCTCAAGGGAAGGCTGGGCAGATCTTTGAGTAGCCTGGTCTATTGAAAAGTTCCCCTGCACTTTTACAGAAAAGTACATGACATGAAGATCCATTTTTGGGACTTTGACTCATCTACAGGTAGCATGGATGAATCTAAAGAAGGAGTGCCTGATATGTCATTCTGGACCATCAGTAGTCAAGACTGCATTTCTGTCCCCCTGACCAGAACCTGTTTGGAAGAAAGAGGAAAGAAGCACACTCTTGTTCTTTTACTGGAATCACATCTATTCAATGGCATTAAATAGACTGTGGGCCTGGTAAACTGCTGACTGAGAAATGATTTTTTAATAGTTTTACTTCTGTTCCAAACTTCTGATTGACCAAATATTGTCAAATGCTTAGATTACTTAGATACCTCCTACCCATCTTGCTTTTTCAATTAATGAGTCATTAGTACTGCAAAGATAATTAGGGTATTCAGTAGTAACCAATTAAAGAAAAAGCAGCAATGCCTTTATATTTCTCTCTAATGATGAACAAGGAATAAGGGATTATTTTGTCTATGACATGAATATAATTCTGCTTTTTGAGTTTGCAAATAGAAATTCTCTAAATTTGAAGGATGGCATTGTATTGAATCAGTCCATGTGGTTCATAGAGATATGGTGTTCTCATTAAAAAAATATTAAGAAAAATACATTTTCTGTATTACCAGCAGAGTCAGGTATGCATTTTTAGCAAATCCAGAATAGGTGCTAAAGGCTTTTTTCTGTACAAAAATTGTACAATGTATCATAATACTCCTAGAAACATAAGTATAGGTATTTTATCACATTTTACTGAAATGTGTCTTTTGCTTTTGTAGTGAGTTAGAACCCTTTATATTGATATCTCATGATATCATAAAGATTAAAAAGAAGGGATATTTTATGAGATACCACATTCCATTTGGATTCCCAAACCAACATATTCACTGTACTTTTTTCCTTAGTGTTTGGCACACAAAGTATTTTCAAAGTACTTGTTGGGAGGACAGTAAAATGGAAGTTATTTATCTGTTGGAAATATTGATTGTCTCTCATTTTTTAAGAATATAATATGAGAAAAATAATTCTAATATTCCTTCAGACTTTAATAGTAGCTCCAGTTTGAAAGACTTGCAAAGTCATCCAAAAGAGGTATGTATTTGTGTAATATTTGCATATTAAATTTATATATATATATACGCTAAAGATTAGTTTAAACCCTTAAGAATGTGAGAAGATTTGGATCTTGATTGAATATTTTCCATCAATTTCTTGAATAGGCAATGTATAAAATTGAATAGAAAAAAGAAAACATGAAATAGGTTCTAATACAGTCTTTGCTTCACAAAATTTCTAATTGCATCTTATATGTTAATTATGGCACATGTCTGGATTTTTATTTGGCCTTCTGTCTTTGGAAAGCTTCAAGAGTGCTTTAAAACAAACATAGTAAATACCCCACTGAGATAATGAGATGAATCATGCTGATAAACAAAAACTTCTGTTTCTTAGTCAAAGACTTAAATAGTAAATATTATAAATATATGTTGTGTTGCATAATACATTGCTTTCATAAGTGAAAGTAATTGTATGACTTTATGAAGTAAAGTTACACATGTAGATAATCAAGATGCACTGCACTTATGGAGACAACCTTTTTGTCCTATGTATATTCATTTGTTTTCATTTTTAAAATAACAGCATAGGTTTTATACACATTTAGAAAGTGGTTGCTCATTTGGAAAGATCTACTTTTGATTGAAACTGCTCAGGCAAAGCCAAATATTAAATAAGCAAGTGCACAGGAAGCCAGAAAAGATAAGCAATAAGTTATGGGGGGGGTTTTTTGAGAATTTATGCTCCGCAGAGCTACATGGATGAGAATCCCTGAGCTCAGATCTTGCGGTCTGCTCCAGAAAGTCTGGCAGCTGTTATGAATGGATTTGGAATTTTGGCCAAAAATTCCCCTAACAGAACAATTTTATTCTGATTCACAGCAGCAACATTTGAAATATTATCAAATGGAAGTTTCAAAACATTTAATTCCAGAAAGTGTCAAAATGTTTTATTTCAACATTTTCACTCTCAGAATTGAATACTGAAGTAGGATTTGGAGCTTTCTTTCTCTCCTTCTTTCCTTCTTTCTTTCCTTCTTTCTTTCTCATGAAAGATTCCAAGATTTTGACTTTCAGCTGGCATCTAGAAACTAAAGGCTGTAATCCTGGATAGAGTTCCTGAATTTCAACTACATCTAGCTGCAAATGAAATGTTGGTGTTGTTCTGCATTGATAGAGCCAAATAATGGAATTCAACAGAGAGAATTAGGTAATGAGGCTTAGGTGAGCATCTTTGAATTTTTAAGAGAACTGATACTGGAAGTGCTGCATATCAGCAGGTAGCACATATTATCAGAATATCAAAATTGTTTCAGAATATCAGTTTCCATCCTTAAAATATACTGTTGGTAGCTAAAATAGGCTTCAAATGAAAGCTTCAAAATTGATACCGTGCTTCCACAATCAAACCAGATAAAACTGGGGGAGAGGGGAGGTGGGGGAGGGAGGGAGAATGGTGGTGTCATTTTCATAGGGTTAGTGGGTTTTTTTTAATTTCAAGATTTTAAAAACCCGATTCATGACTTTAAGGGAATGACTCATGATTCCTGAATTACTTGAGTCAGATATCATTAGAATTTCTAGACAGATAGTTGTCTCAATAATGTTACTGAAGAAATGGTTGAGTGAATCTTTCTACTTTTCATTTTCTTATAATTCTTACTTGCTTATATACAAACTGTAGAGAATTGGACTAAGAAACCAGGACAGTAGGAATTTATGCATTGATAATTTATGTATGGTTTATGGCTTTGGTTTACATAATTCTTTCTTTATTCAATAATAAATGCATAGTTGCTATAGAAACTGCTACAACATAGGATTTGGATTATTGCGAAGAGGCAGGACATTTTTATAAACAAATAAACACAGAAGACATATAAATCAAATCCTAATCAGCATCCTGCATGTTCTTAAGACAACAAAGCTTGATTTTGCCACTCTTTTTGAGGGTGCGGTGGGTCCAGAACACAAACTCCATCTCTGCATTGGCATCCTCAAATATATTATTGAAAGGGGTGCTGCAACCACTTTATTTCCCAGTCCCAGTGACTCTACTTCCAAATGACTGTGTTCAACAATTTGTTTTCAAGCACAGATGGTTCCCAAACAAGCTTTTTATTCTCTAGGTGGTTATTCCAACATAAAGCCCCTTAGGAGCCTGCAATATTAGAGTGTGACTATCTAAGAAGATACTGAAGCCATTAGCACTGCATTAAACCTAAAGGAAAGAAATCTGTGTTAACTGTATGCATAGGACAGAAGAGACAAATGAGTTTTATCTATTACTCTCATTTTCAGTTCCTTTTATATCTTGCTTTTCTATTTTTTCCTCTTTTTGAAAATTCTTGGCGTTTCATTGCAAATTAAAAATAATTGCAGTTCTCCACCAACATGCACACACACCCCCCTCTACTTCATAATCAGATCTATTAAAATCCATCCCTGTTGCTATGTGAATTCTGTACACTTCTACTTTTCTCTGTTTCTTTATGCTGATTGACTTGAACATCACAAAATAGAAATTTCATTTTAAAAATTTAGAATATTTAGAAAAAATCCTGAGACTTGTTTAAATCTAATCAGTAAAAAACAATGGCACTGTTAAAAATTATTTATTTTTATTTTTCCTCCAGTGGTTTGGATTGAGAGGGACATTTAAAGGTCATCCAGCCAAACCTCTCCTGACATAAGAAATTGCATCAACTAAGTAAGGTTGCTCAGAACCCTGCTAAACCTGTCCTTGAATGCTTTCAGGAATGGAGCATCTACCACCTCTTTTAGGTTAAAACCATTACCTCCTGTCCTATTGTTAAAGGCTCTATTAAAATATCTATCTCCTTTTTTCTCATAAGCTCCTTAAAGAATTAGAAAGCAAAAAGAGGTCTGACTGGACCCTTCTCCCATCCTGTTTGGGATTGTCCTCACGCAGGTGAAGAATCTTGTTGAACTTGATCAAGTTGATATTTTACTGACAATTTAATTTTCAAATAAAAAAAATTGCGAATTAAATATCTATTTTGTCACAATCAAAACATATTTTCTTTGCTATTAAATATTTTACTTCTCAAATTAAAAAGTTGTTTGTTTCCTGAAAAACAGTTCATCAGCAGTAATTTTAATTTTCTAACAAAAGGAATATTTTGTGGAGAATTTTTGCTTGGGAAAAAAAATTAGCTCAGCTTTTGTAATATAGCTCAGAGAATATCTTATTTACATTTTTCCTATTATTCATCAGAGTGATTCAGTGTTACCAGGGAACAGCAGAAACAGTCCTTCACAGTAAACAGAAGCTATTGTAGTTAATATTGTGAATTTCCTGCACTGAGATAATTTTTGAGCAGGGGTAGGCAGGGTGTTAGTCCAGATTCTGACGGCATTCTGCAGTTTTCTATTGTTTTACCACTCTGCACGGAGGCCTCCAGCTCCGCACAACCTCCCTGCCTGTCATTTCCCCTCCCGCTGCTAGAGGTTGCTAATTAGGCACAGCTTTCCATAATTTTGTTCTGAAATGCTAACTTAAATACCTGGATCACTTTGATGTCCTGGGTCAGGAAAACCTCGTGTGCAGATGTGCTGAGGGAGGTAGAAACAGACTTGGTGGCATGAGGGAACAGCAGAAACCTCACAGCCCTTAACTGGCCCCACCTAAAGAGTACATGCTACCTTTGTGCCACGAGAAGCATCCTCTCAGGAATGGCAGCGTGCAAGTCCTCTGAAGAAAGAGTAGAAAGAGCATCTATGGGGTTTGTGTCCTTGAGTGTTTTGGCATTCTTGCAAAAGTTCTGTTCTCTCTTACACAACAGTTGTTTTCTCCTCTTCATTACCTAATAAAATACATATTACACCTCAAATTTTTAGGTATCCAAACACATAGATTAATGAAGCAGTAAGTATATGTAAATTAATTACTGGTTTTTAGGATTTATACTCGTAAACATGGTTACACACTAACTGCACAGCAGTTAAATGTCTAAATCTAATAAATTACACCAGGTCCTCTAAAGCTACCATCTAATTAGTGTCAAATGTTTACTATAATTAAATTCTATATGTCAAATAGAAAAAAAAGAAAAAGATGATGTGAATCTGCTTTGCAACCAAATTAAATAGTTAGCATGGGAAAAACACTAAGAGCCTGTGGTAACAAGAAACTTACAGTTGCTTTTTCTGTGGATGGAAAAGCCTCAGTAAATGTCACAATTACCTACAAGTACATCAGGTATCACTTCAGAAAGGAACAGAGGCCCCCATTTATTATGATTTTTTTCATCTGATGCAGTTTTTCTATGGATTGTGAAAAACCTTCAATTCTGAAAGCCAAAACTTGTAACAGTGATAATTTTCTTAAACTACAGAGGCAGAATAATATCTCTAATTTTTGTTAGACAGGGGAAGACGGTTTTGAATAGATTTGATGTGTGGGTTTTCCCTTAAGTGTGGTTTTTTTGTTTGTTTTTGGTTTTGGTTTTTTTTTTTAGAAAATTACTAATTTGTTGTTACAACAACAATTTTTTGTTTGTTACAAACTAAATTGTTTTAATTGTTTTTAGAAATTGTTCAAAACTTATATATCACAGATTCAGGTATTTGGTTGACTGCAGTGTAGAGTTCATGTTAAGCTGTCCAGATCTGCCCACAAGCAGCATTCTCATAACCAATTAAAACTCCATATAAATTCCTGTGGCTGCACTGTGGATATATCCTTGTGTCCCAGCCCTCTGGCAAAACATGGGACACAGAACTTCTGCATTCAAATACAGCAATGCAGACAGAGCTCTCCAATCACATGTAGCTCACATTCTCAATCAATGGCTATTTACAGCTTCTCCTAATGCATCTTTAATTTTTTTTTTAAAGCTGAACACTGTTATGTGCATGATGAAAGAAAGAAGCTTTCATTTGTTTTTAACTGAAATTCTTTCTCTCCAAGGAACCCTTGTGAGGCATTTACTGTGTTTCTCCTATTCATTTGTACTACCCAAAGTGGAGATGAGGTCAATGGTTGCTTGTGATGGGTTGACCTTAACCAGATGCCTGGTGGCCACCAAGCTGCTCTATCACCCCATTTCTCAACAGAATCATAGAATCTTCCTCAATACTCAAGAAACTTGAATGCTGTTGCAAAACAGGGCTCCCTCAAATTCACTGGGAACACTAGGGGGAGGAGGCAGACTGATCCTTGATTACTTCCCCATAAACTTATGCATAGGGCTTTGCAATATGTTAGTGTCTGAAACCCAGTTTGTAACCCTGAAGACGTGTGCAGAGCTAGACAATAACAGATAATACTATTAACATTTAGAAGAATCAACATTTACCTGCTGTTTTGCTTGTTTCATGCTCACACATATTTGCGTTTTCTCATACTTGCATGCCAGGATGTGGAAAAAGGGTAACTTATGACAGGTGAAAAAAAGAGAAATACATAATAAATGCTTTGCTTACTTCAGAAATATCATCACAGCAATGTTTAAAGTAGTCAGGCTTACCATAAGGTTGTCATTTACAATGTCATGGGTACCACATTCCTTTAGTGTTCATCTCTTTATCAGTAAAAAAATGTATAAGGCCAGAAGGCTGCTGCAAACACACTGAAATTGTATGAATTTATAATAAAATCATATTAAATAGGAGCATTTTTCCAGAATGCTTTGCAAATGAAAGGGGGCTAAGATCTTTATGTAAGTACAAAGTATGGTATTAAGGGGAAAAAGAAAATCCTGAAAAAAAGGCCAACCCTGCTTTGGGATCACTATTACAGTTGTTCCTATGGTAACCAGTTATTTGTGCTGCATGCATCATCATATATATTTCAGGAACTAGAGTGCTAGAAAAAGAGGAGGGGAAAAGAGCATGTATTACGCTAAATTAATTCCAAAGACAAACCCATATTGAAATACTTGACCCTTTGATTCAAAGCAAAACACCTTTGTATGATTTCACCCACTTGACACCTGGAAGTGTGGTTCTCGGAAAAAAAGGCTATGAAAAATTGGCATATACTTACTCATGTGCTTCTCGTTTTGCTGTGAATCATATCCCTAATTCATTGCTAAATAGCAGTCTCAGTCTTGTCTGAGCTGCACACCCAAGGTGCTGAGGGGAGGAAATGCTTGGTTGCTTTCCAGACCACAGACGTCCACAGGAACTTTAGCACTGGGAAAACACCAGCAGACATTTGAAGTAACTGGTTTTCACAAAAGGAAACCCAGAGAGGAGGTTAAATTACCTTTCAGAAAGTCATCTGGGAGGCAAGATCCACCTTCAACTGTATTCAGCCTTTTGGTATAGGTAAAAATATGTTCCTCTCCAAGGTTTCTTTTGTTACTACATTCAGGGCTTTGGTGCGAGGTCCTCAAATGCTAACCCTCCTGGGAAGATGCAGAAAGATTGAACTGGTTCTCAGGACTTGGACTGAATAAACTAAGCTGGCAGCTATTGAAACATCCTTTCCACATTGTATGTTGTATCTGTGAAAGAATTTAAACCTGAAACTTACAAATTTTTGGTAGTTAATTACAAAGAAGCTTTGTTATTTTACAAAGAAGGTTTGTTATTTACACTTCAAAATTATGCTACCACAGATAAAACAACCAATTTCCAAAAGATTTGAGTCTCTAGCCCTACTTAAATATACCACAATTCCAATTGAAATCAAAGGGAAATAAAACTCCCTAAGAGATATTAGACTCCTAAATAATTTTGCACATCTGTTTTTCCCCTTATACAAACCAGGAATTAAGTAGAACTTGTTAAAACTTATTCAAAGCATCCAAGATCAGACTTTAAATTTCTCTTCATGTCTTGAGTTTGCCTCTCTGCCTGTGCCTAAGTACTGAAAAGGTCAAGCTGTATTTCCTATATAGGCTAGTGTAAGTTTTAAGATGTGTCATTCTCATGCTGAAACATCTCAAGAAGCCAAGCCTGGTGAGCTCTGAAACTCCTGAACACATTCAGACATCCTATAAAAGGCAGCTGTGGTTGCTAATTTTTTCTAAGTGTGTCATAGTGCCACCATCTATCTTTTACGCAATACCTCAGAGAATTTGTCTGGAAGAAGGAGTTCAGTTCAATCAAAAACCTATCAGAGATCCAACCCACATATGTCTCAAAGACAGCCTATCATCAATATACACGTTACAGTGAAGTTCTCCGAGCTGCGCTGCTGCGCAAGGACAAAGTTGATGTTACAGAGTATACAGAGACAGAGGAAATGTGTAACTTTTTCCCTGCCTTCTCTGTGAGGAGGAAGTTCTGGCCCTTTTTTCTAAAGCTCTGTCTCCATTTCAATTATTCAGTCTCTGAGTAAAATGCAACTCTGTGAGCAGAAATTACAGTTACAATTGCCCCTCAAGCCTGAGTGCCTTTAGTGGTAGACCAAGAAATCATACCTTTTTCTCTCTTTTCTTTCTCAATAAATCTTGGATGGTTTTCAGCACAATGTTATGGGATCACATTGACAGGGAACACAAGTCCCTCAGCATCCCATTAGGTTAATGCAATACCTAAATTTTTTCAGCATTTGACTAGTGAAGCATTGTCCCAAAATAGGAAATAAGTATGTGCATCTTGAGAGGTTCTGTGAAGTGTGTGAAGAACTGAATTCTGTATTTCCTCCCTTGCCTATGCATCCCATCAAAAACGATATGACAGGAGGTATGAAATGTGGGGCTGATTAATTGGGAGAGGGTCTGTAATTAGAAGGGCAGGCTGAGATGGAGGTACAGAAGAAAGATGAGAACAGGGAAAAGCTTAGGATCACAGTTAGAAAGACTGAGACGGGTAGTTTGAGGAAGATGCAAAGGTCTTCTGTGCCATCTGTAAGATGGGACATGGAGTTAAAGCTCTTGCTGCCCTGTAAGTTTTCGCACAAATTGCCATTGCCATTGGACATACCTGTAACTCCCACTACACTGCCGTTGTTACTGAGGGTTACATCTGACTGTGCTGAGTTTGAAAGCCTGGTATCTTGTTGTGAGTGATGGGCAGGACCAACATTATGCTCTTCTTGATACAGTTTAAAGGAAAAGAGCTGTTGAAGACCTTTTCAATGAAATTGTGACATCTCCTCTGAACTGGATTCACAACTTATCACCAAACAACCTTCAGACTTAGCCAGATCCTTGCACTAAGGAAGAAAAATCACAATAAAAACATATTCTTTCTAATTCAACTGTTAATTTATTGTGTAAAATACTGTTCTGCAAATCATAATATCTCTAAGTTCCCTGGGCTTTAAACTATGTAAAATATGTATGATATTTTTGAGTTATTTTGTCTTGATGGTTTTAGTGTACCTCACACCACATGTTCATTTATACACCAGCATATTTATTCTCCAAAGCATCCTTAATATTCAATCTATTCATCTATATATTATATATATGAAAGAGTGAGAACAATTGACAATAACTGAAAAATATTCAACATATCTTGTGATAAAATAATCAGGGAATGTGAAAAATATTAATTATTATTCATTTTTAGCAAGATTCAGAGAGCTGTGAAATCTTAATGGTAGGCTTTACAACCTTTTATATACATTTTCCTTCCACAGATATTCTAAAACTCTTTCTTAAATTCCTGTATAAAAAGAATCAGATGAAGAAACTAAAGGGGTTATTTATACACTATTTTCCGTCTCATATGTAGAATTTCTGATTTTTTTGTTTCCTTTATGTTTTTTATAAATATATATGTATTTAGTTCCTCAAATAAAGTTTAAAACCTGTATTTCTGCAATAATTTCTGTTATATGTAATTTGAAAATATGCAATATCTTTTTAAAGTAGGCACACTCCCCAGTTTCTGGAATAATAATAATAAAAAAATACATAGTAGTTTATAGCTAAAGATTGAGATGAGATGTTGAAGAGGAATCTGAATATTTTGCAAATTTTCTTCTTATGTTTATGGAGCTGGAACACATTAGAAACTTATGGCCCACTTACAACAGATGATTGTATAGGGTTTTGTTGGAAAAGACAAGTAACATCTCCAAAACAGGGCATTCAATGTGAACAAAAATTGGACATTTGTCATATTTAAATGAGATTATCCATTCAACTATAGCTCTGTGTGGGCATGGGACCCTTTTCAAATGTTATAAAACTGAATCTTTTGGATGCTGGTGTGCTGAATACCACTTCACAAATGTGACAGTTCTGTAGTTTCTGCTCTTTACAGACATCACCTATACTTCATTCCAGAAGAGGGTTCCCTCTCACTGGTACCAATGCTTGCTCTTTTTCCAGATTTTCAAGTTGAACATTCAGAATGTGAACAATTAACCACATTTTAAAGACATCCTTGACCCTGCAGTTTCTTTTCTCTCCAGTGGGAAAGAGGTCATCACCCCAATGTCAGTATGGGCTGAATATGCAGCTGATTTCAAAACCGAGCACTTTGGATCAAGATTTGCACATATTGGGTCACTTCTAAAGCCACACATTACACATAAGAGTGACTATAAGTATAAAGATGTTTGTATGATGGGGGTTTTTTTAATAAATAGGAAGATAATAGCATATAATGATGTCAACCATTCTGCAGTAAAGATAAAAAGGAGTAAGTTATAGGATGGTGTGCTGTTCTAGATTGAGACTTACTTGGAAAAAGTTTTATCAAGTAGAAAATACTTTTCATCTTTAAATATAGTTACACTTTCCTGTGCCAGCCTATCCAAACTCAAATGTTGTTTTACTTTGGCAGTTCCAATGAATAGTGCAGCTACATATACCAAGAAAAATCATCTATTTAAGCTATGACAATTAATGTTCTGTCAAAAAAAACCCAACAAAATTTGTGACAGAGTAAAATCAATTTGCAATTGTCAAGTAATTTGTTTCTAATCATGTTTTAATAACTCAAAATCTAGGTGAAGGCATTTAAAATATACAGGCTTTATTTTTATGCCTGTCCACACAAGGGTACTGTAGAATATCTGGCTCAATACTAGAGTTGACCCTGAAGTAGGGAAGCTGTGTGAGGTGAATCTGCAGAAGCAACGGTGCTGTACTTTATGGTTGCAACATTTTTGTTTGTTGTCTTGACTTAAACACTATTTTAACTTATTGCTTAAATAAGCTTTAATAATGTCCTGTTGCTTGCTTTGATGCTTAACAGTTTTTAAGCTAATTTTGCAAACTGTTCTTTTTCTCACTACCATCTTGCAATTTACAGTTCACCCTCCAGCTCAAGCTGCTACTTTGTTTACACCTCATCAAATTTCTTTTAATTCTCTTCATCTCCTTCTCTGCTGATAAAGCCATCTCTCTTTTCCCCCACTGACTTGAAAACAGCTCAGTGGACAGCACTACGTCTCCTGCAAAAAGTTAATAATGAGAGTAAAATGATTTTGTAGTTTGATGTTTGGCATCATGGTAAATAAAAGGACTTCCAGCAGAGCTCCATCTAACCTTGCTTCCTCTTTAGAAAGAGATTTGCCTCGAACACTGATGTTGTCAGATGTCTGCTGTCCTTACAGTGATACTGCAGAGCAGGATTCTCATTACAGCTATTATATGAAAAGAAAATTTTCATTTATTTCAGCTCACAGAATCAAACCTTAATTACTCAGTAAAATTTGTGGGCTTGTGAAAGAGAGTACAATAATTCTGTCAACTGAAAGGCTAACCTAACTCTGTTGTAGGTAATGGAAATAATACAGATGAGATCAAAGTGAAGTGAATCAGTCTAAGAATATATTTTAAAGTCTGAACAGCAATACTGAGAGTTTTTGCAATGTTCAGTGGACTTAATTTTGAAGATGTTTGTCCTGCTTATACGGGGAAACCCCATTTATATCACATGAAATCCCTGACTCCTTTCAAGTGGAGTGAGTAGCAATGCAAACTCTGAAGGGTGACAGATTTTCTGATGGCGTGCTCTTTTCAGAGGATGCAGCTGGGCAGCAGTGGATGAGGCCATCACCTGCCCTATCCTGACCACTCCCCTCTGGAGGTGGTCTCACCTTCGAGCAGCACGAGTCTTCCCTGAGGGCAAGATGAGCAAAAGCTGGACCTGCAAGCTTGGAGAGGGCTGAGGTCATTTGCCACCTGGAGCCAAATGAGTAGGGGAGACTTGGGAGAGCAGGGAGACCTTCTGACAACATCAACCATGTTTCTGGGTAACTTCTTCCTTCCAAGAACTGAGAACACACCCTATGGATTTAGCATTACTTTTACAAAGTTAGCATTACTTTTGCAGCTTATCTATTAATTTTTTATTATTATTATTTCTCCTGATCATAAAAAAAATCCATTAAAACCCCCATTTTATCTATACAATTAAAAAAATAACCTTAAAGCCTTGATGACAGCTTTGCTGTATTCAGCATAACAAGTTGTCTACCAGCATTGACCTCAAAGGTCATAGCAACTTTACAGTCCCATCACACAATGAATAAAATTAATATAAATCAACTAGAATTAAATGAATTTTTACCCATGTTGAGATGACTGTTTTATATATTGCTACTCATCTTTAATTCAGTTCTAGTCATCACAAAAGTGAAGTTTGCTAGAGTTTTGCTCTCCGAGTTGGGCCAAACAACAAATGATTGGCTCAGTCACAGGAATCATCTGCAAAATTCAATATATGTTGTGTACCAGTCTACTAGATTTAAGAATCTTTATTGCTGTTTTGTGCCTCTAAGTCTTGGGAAAAAAACTTTATAAAAAAAAGACAACAACAAAACTGTAAATTTTGAATGCTATTTCTGTTTTCTGAAAGAAACTGGAACAAGATCCGTAATGTTTTCCCCCTTATCTATAAGCCAATCTACAAGTGAATTATGACATGAAATCCCATTTGTATACTATGTAGTTAGACCCTAATATCAAACACATAGCAGGTCACTGTAAACTCAAACATACAGTTTCAACAGTTCATATTTGGATCTGTGCTTTACTTCCCATGACATTATCAAAAACAAGTCCAAAGATAAAAATAATCAGACAAGAAATAAGCAAAAATATCTGGCAAGATTCAGCATAAGATTAGGCAGTTACATGGATAATCACAAACCACAGAATCACAAAATACATTGAGTTGAAAGGGACCCACAAGGATCACTGAATCCAGCTGTTGGTTCTGCACAGAATCCCCAGGAGTCACAGCAGTATTATAAGTGTTATGGACACATGAAAGATAAAGGTTTTTCATGAGGAAATGAGATTTTGGTCCTCTCCTTCACCAATTGCCCTGGCAAACTGCAATCCTGATGTGGTAGATGCAGACATTTTTAAGTCTGTATTTATATCACTACCTTTTACAGTTTAGTGTTCCTCAATAATACTTTATGTCACTTCTTATAGTATATTAATTATTAAATCTTATAGTCTGAGGAATTGTTTCACTGTTTGGGAAAACCACTCCTCCCTTGATCCTTCTCCAATTTGCCTCAGATTTTGTGGTAGAATAAGGACAGGCGCTCGGAAGATTGTCGGGATGTGACGGAAAGATAGGGCCCTTCCCCCATCATGCCCTGTAGTACCTTATCACCCCCTATGGTATGCGACCCCCCCCCGACTTCAGTACTTTTCCATTCCTTCACTAACCCCACCTAGCCAGCCCCCTGTGACGTAGTGAAGCCCCCAGACTATCTAACCCCACGAAGTAGGGTAATAAACGCCATTTGCCGTCCACTAAGTTAGTGTCTTGCGTGTCTGTGGCCCGAGTAGCTCGGGTGAGGCCGGGCTGCCGTGCTGGCTCTCGAAACCAGGTCGCCGCGCCTTCCCTAGAAGGCAACAAGATTTAAAAGTCTGTTATTTAATATCCTCACTAAACTGTTAGGTCTATACCAGAAAAAAAGAATACAGCTTCAAATCCCCTCTGAGATTTTTCATGTGAAAATCTTCTGATTTGCTAGTGAAAAGATTTGATCCTTGTACTAATATGTGTATAGAAATGCATGCCCATGCAGACTTAAAGCACAGTTCTGTGTTTTACTTAGAAAAAAGCACTGAATTTTTCTTATTTCTTATGCACTTACAGAACTTATCCTTTGGTACTTTTTACATGTCTTGCTAGTCTTAAGTAATTTTGTTCCCTACTCTTTCCAATTTTATCTCAATAAATCTGTTCTATTCTTTTGCAAAATTATTCTTAGACATGTACCCGTTTCCAGCATCCTGGAATTTCGTTCTGCTGTAGGAGTCTCTCTCAGTCTTTCTGCTTTTCTCTGACACCAGTCTAGTTTAGTGTTGCACTCTGAGGAGTCTGTTTTAGATATTAATTATGCTGCAATATGTTCCTTAGATTGCATTCCATACCTGAATTTGCTGAAGTCTGTTTATTGGAAGCCCAGTTTTCTCTCAATGCTTTTCTCACAATTTTCTGTCCTTGGAAGGCTGTTCTCTGGTCTTTTCTGATCACTTGCACTCAAACAACCTTCTACATTCAAGTCTCAACCAGCTCTTTCCTATTAGTTGAATTTAGATCTAAAAATAGTTGCTTCACTAGTTTTCCCTCTCCAAATAAAACATTGTCTCCAGATTACCAACAGTAATCCTTCTCCTGCTCCACTTTTTTTTAAGTATTAGTTACGGTAAAACAGTTAGAACCACGAAAACCATAACAGAGTATGAACAGTTTAAGTCAAAAACTGTTTTCCTGTATTGTAGAGAATCTGTTACAGTTTTCAATACATACATTGACACAATGAAAACACCTCAACACCTCACTCTTATTACAGCTAACATTCATAGATAACTATTATTTTTTCTTGTGGAATACAAATCTCTTTTGCATTCCATATTATTTTATCAGTCTGTTAGTTTTGCAAGAACGTGTTCAAGGTACAGAATAATTATTTACAGCATGGTGGTGTATGTAGAGTGGTATAATTTGTCTCCATTTATCACTTAATTTTATTTCTGAGTGACACATTCAAAATACATAAAATATCATTTTAGTTGAAAAGGGGTAGAGTGGCTATTTCAAGAAAAACCCCAAAGTCTTGTCATTATCGTGTGCATGTTTGGTGTCCCAAAAGAACCAAAACAGAGTGAACACTGCTGAAGTCAAATGAAATAAAACTTGTCAGTAATCAGGAGAACAGAAGAGATGCCTTGTCTGTTTCTGGTACAATAAATAGAGTGAGAAAAGATGATATGCACCTGATATATCATACCTTGAACTAAAAATAATTGTGCTTTGAAACATAGAATGCATCCTTTACTGCTGCTGTATTAAATGTCCTGACCTTTCCTTGGCAGTAAAATATTTTTCTTTTTTTTTCTTTCCCAAATTTGCTGTAGAGCTTGTCCAAAGAGCTCATCTAAGTGAGAATGATATTCTCCAAAGGCTTCAAATGATGAGAGTATCTTGCCCTTTGCTCTACAGCTATTCCTTCACAGTTATTCAGATACTCGTCCTCACTCTGTAAAACAGTTTTATTTTCTTAGATCAAAACCATCCATTTCTCTTATTCAGAACACTGATTTGCCTCAAGAAACAGTGAGAGAAAAATCTGCTTCTACTGTAATGTTACTTGCCTCAGAAAGAAACAAATGTGCAAAATGAACTCTAAGTAAACCATGATATAGACTTGAATTCTTTTTTTTTTATTTTTTCTATTTTTTTGTTATCACATATCAAATTATAATGACAAGGTAGAAAATAAAGCAATACAGAAATTAAGAAAGGAATGTACTCTTGCTAACATTTGAAGAATGTTAACAGTACATCTAGAATGGTTATATAGTTTTCCACTGAGTAAATGAAAATGTTCCTCATAAACATTTGGATGCAATCACATGGCTCTATATTCTACCAGTTACTTACTGCAATAACATGAAGATCAGAATTTGAGCATATTTAAACTATTTATTATTCTGTTTGGTGGAAAGGATGTTACAGAAAACACATTTGGAACCAGCATTTTTCAGCGTCCTTATTGCTTCCTGCTAAATTGATTACCTGATAAAATTTATCAGATAAAAGATATCAAAGATGTCTTCTGCTGATGGATCTTTACTGAAGGAATTTATGAGCTCTCTCTCCCTACCTATGATCCAATTATATATTGTTATGTACATGGCCTTTCAATTAGTGCTTATATTGTTGTCAGGACTCTGAGTGCCATTGCTTGCTTTGAACATTTTAAATTACCTGTGAGAGTAAACTTGTAATGATCATTTAGAATTTATTGTAGGCAATTCTACTGTGGGACAAGAAATTGTTTCTTTTGTACAGATGAATCTTTATAGAGAAATTTTCTGTGTGGAACTCTTTTTTTTTAAATTTTCATTCACAGGTTTTAGGAGAAAATAGAATAGATCAAATCCTAGCTATTCTAGGGTTTTTACAACACAAAATATCACTGCTCGCTTCTTCCAGCACACCAATATAAATATCTGTTTCAAATCAGGGTCTATGCATACTAAGATACTCAGGTTCTTGATCTTCTCAAAGGAAATTTGGTCTTTGCAATAAATCAGACAAATACAATAAAATGCAATAAATTCACACAAATACAGCTATTGATCACTCTGCTGATAAGGTTAAAAGTATAGGACTTGGAAACTCAAAAAAACCCCTACAAAAGAGGATGGAGATGGAGATGGAGATGGAGATGGAGATGGAGATGGAGATGGAGATGGAGATGA
>WAAE01015867.1:0-23769 GCA_013400495.1 Nicator chloris | reverse complement strand
TTTTTTTCTCCCCATCTGGCAGCACATTCAAGACATCTGTCTTGCCTGGAAAAGCTGCTCACGGTCTCTCATTGAAGGATTATTACCATGAGGCCAACAAAATGCAGACTATCTCTCATTTTTCTTCTGGAACAGTGATTTAGAAAAAAAGCCAAGCCCCTGCAGGTGACACAGACATATGATAAAATGTGAGGAAAAAAAGGAAAGGGGAAAGAGGCAGAACACAGAGGAAAGGTCTTAATAAAAGGGCTCTGCTTTGTACTGTCTTTGTGCTTGCATGGGCCCTCAGTCAATATGAAGAATTTAGTGATGGAATCACAAGCTGGGACAGGCACAGAGAGTATCCAGTTAATATAATTCATATATAATGGGGGTTTGCATGTGGTTATTTTTAATTTTTTTCTCTGTTGTTTGTTTGTTTGTTTGTTTTGGGTTTGTGGGGGTTTTGTTTGTTTGTTTGTGTTTGGTTTTGTTTTTGTTTTTTAATTATATCTACAGCTACTCAAAAGAAGGGGGAAGAGATGTTGGAACCACATCATACATCATGAAAAGAGAAGAAGCAATGGACATAAATTGAACGTTGAAATTATGCCCTGGCATAAAGAATATTTTTCATTCTGTAGGATGTCAAATGATGGAAAGAGCTCAGAGATTCTGTGTAAGTTCCACCTTGAAGGTGTTCAAAACTCAGGTGGACACTGCCCTGAGCACCCAAAACAAGTCTGGATCTGACATGTGGTCCTGTGACTACATGTTTTGAGTGATTTGAAAGAAATATTTCCAGGGTTGAGAATTCATTTATTAAATCTGGCTTCTAAGATTTTTCTTCTTCACTGTCCAGAAAAAGATTAAACTTTGGTGGCTTTTTGTTTTTTTTTTTTGCAAATACATTGTCTAAAATCAGTGTTGGCTTAACACAATACCTCACATCCCACTATGATGCCAGATACCTTCATTTTTACCTTTAATTTTGGATCTCTGTGGGGTGCAAGCAGGGAGATTGTCAGAGTTTAAGTCTACTAACAAAGTGATGGCACAATCTTCTCACCCACCTTGTTCCAGTACTATTTCCAACACATTTAGGATCATCATATAACTAGAGGTTAGATTCCTGGCTCAAAGGGGAATATCTTAAAAATTTTCACTGCTGCCACCTTCAAATGGAATGTCATACACACATGCCAGGTAATCTTAGATACCATTACCTTATAGGCCCACCACTAATGTTTTTTAGTATGGTTTCCACAACCTTTTGGATTTCTAATAGGATTGACATTTAATATTGAGAATTGACAATTAAGTTTCATACAATTTTTGGGTACTTTTGTATCTGTTCAGTATTCAGAAACCTATATTAATTTGGTAGAATATTAACTTAAAAGTGATGACTGGATCTCTTTTTTCCAATCTGTGAAGTATATAGACGGGAGATTTTACCTTTCACCTTCCACCTTCCTTCTTTTACTAATGTCAGGAGTTTTGCTTTCTTTGGAGTGAGCAAGCATCATTAAACTTTATCCTAAAGTGGTCATACATGTTATAAACCCAATAATTTAGTCTCAGATTTATAAAGTTTTGCCAATTTTTTTCATAGTTGAGGATAAAAAATATAGTGTTAATATATATTTTAACTATAGATAAATTAATGCCACATCAGACTTTTTTTCTTTTGGATAGAGTAGAAAACAAGAGGATTTTAAATTACTTTTTTTCAAATGATTGTAAGTATTGATGGCACAATTTTCTAACCTGTATTTTTTACTGTAAATAATCAACCATTCATGACTGAGCAGAAGAGAAAGGGAATGAACAACCAGTTCAGTACAGACCTTGTCTAGTCTCCAGAACTTTAACATAATAAATATTGGCAAATGGATTCAAAACCCATAAAATTATCCTTTAAAGCTGGACTGTTTTCAAGGATATTAAAGCATTTTGATTTAAGTGTGTCTGAGTGGGCTTTCAGAGCAGACTGATGCAGGTGCTGGTGTATCATCCCTGGGGTCCCCCAGGGGCTGTGCAGACTGACCCCCAGGCTCCAAAGTGCCTCCAGCAGCACACACTGCACTGTTATTTTGCCCCCTTTTCAGCTCCCCAGCCTGTACCACGGGCCCAGAGATCTGCATTACTCAAGTCCAGGGTTGTAGTCTGATTATTTGTCTTCTGCATTTCTCACAGGCACCTCACCATGTCATGCATTCTGCAGCCAAGGCTGCACAATCCCATTTATCAGCCACATAAGTCTCAGCTGGTCATGTGTATTGTTCTTGGATATGCAACATTCTGCATCATCATTAACTGCTGGTTTTCAGTGCTGATTTTGAGTCTGAATATTTTTGTCATACAGCAACATCAGTGTGTTGTAAATTCTGCCTCTTCTCCCGAGCAAGGTGAGGAGTGAAAACACTCATGGTCTCTCTGAGCTTTTTTTATCTTGAAAAAGCTAGTAGACACAATTAACGTGTCTAATACTCAATTTCCCAATGGGAGTCTGGTGTCTCATGGTAATTAAAAAAGCCAGTGATCAACAGCTAGAAAATACTTTTTGAGAGAATATACAGTGGTGTATGTCTTCTCTTCTTTACAATTTTGAGTTTCCTTAAATTTAAGCTTATTATCTTTGCTGTTCAGCAATTGTAGTGGTGGTAATAGTAGCAATAGCACTAGTATTTGTATAACAGAATGCCCTAAAATAGTAATTTTAATGAAAAACAACAAAAAAGACAGGGTATATCATTGGGAATTTAATTGAAATTCTGTCCTTTCTCATTATACCTAGAAAGTAGAATCTAAAACAATCTAACCTTCAAATTCATTAGAATTAGGTAGTTGAAAAAAGGGAAGTTATGCTTTTGGGTGCCACTCAAAGCAGGAGAGGGTGACTTCTCATTAGCCATGAGAACAGCCTGAATGGACTCTTAACTGTACACGTCTACTTTACTACATCTACACCATATGTCAGTTTTACACATCTACTTTTGATTTGCAAAGTAGATAAATGTGTTCACAAGTGTTAATTCTGCTTAGGAATAAAATTTTGCTCTCAGTAGAGGGCAACACTCACTTTAATTTCAGCAAGGTAGAATTTCTTTCTAACATAATTTATTATGGTAATTTGTTTAATCATATTAACTAGAATAAAATGGACACTTTTTTATGACAGGTTTCTGTGGTTTTATTGCTTCCTTAATCATAAATTAAAATATTTCTTTCTACTTTTCTTGCTACTCAAGTTCAAGTCCATTAACCTTGCTGAATTTACTGGATCTTGCTCACTTTTAATAAAGTGAAATACAGCATCATTGAATTTGTTCTGGTCTCGTTCAGGAGTTTTATAATTTCCTGATTTTTCTTTTTTAATTTAGTGTATAAATATGAAAGCTAAATGGCCAACAACAGATTTTAAAACCTTGACTGTTTAGTATAATTGGATTAGTAATGTTTCAAGAAACCATTCACATTCAGCTCAACCAATTTATTGATCAAGACACTAATTAACACGTAGATAAATGTGTTACTTGGCTCCTCTGCTCTCTTGTCCCCTACAATATGACAGCAAAAATACAGTAAGTCCATAATGTGCAATTAGCTACTCAAATTTATACCCTCTCTGAAGCCTACAGTTCACTAATTCCCACAGATTTGCATAATTCCCACCTGCTAAATCTTTGACAACAGAAATACCAGTGACTTAAAACATCAATCACATAGGTCTTTCCTGGTAACTGCTTTGCTGGGTGGTGCTTTAAAAGAAGAATAAGGAAAACGACAGGATGTACAAATCAGTCTCTTTTGCTATAAAAGGCATTTCTAGATACACAGGCTAATGAGTTCCCCAAAGAATCAGCTAGGCTAGAGGTCATAAGTTTAGCCAGTCCTAAACCTGAAAAGCAAAGCATTATGGGAATTCGTTTCATTGATTAATATAAGTATACACAACCTTATTGTAAAACACATGCAAAGTAAAATCAGTATCTAAATAAAAGTATAAGACTGCTATTCATAGATTCCACTGAGAATCAGTGAGATATTACTTACAGGTCCAAAATTTTAACTTCCAAAATTTCTAAATTATTATTCAGTGGAAGTCAAACAAAGCCAACTCTGGGGAAAATCTTAGAATGCACTCCCAGTTTGTTAATCCCATATTTTTATAGCCAAGATACTTTCCTTTGCTGAAACTATGCTTAGGTACAGAGTCACACATAAAACTATCTAAAAATGAAAGATAAAATGTTTACACAATCAAATAAAAAAAAAAAAAGCTAATGTAGACCAGGAAATTTTAAGATATAGTATGTAACCAAGCCATGCAAAAGCCTACCCAACATCCTACAGGAAAATAAAACTATGTTTGTTTCTTTTTTCTGCCCCAGCCTATTTCCTTTTATTTACAGACTCTCCTGTGTTTTTCCATGTGGACTGTATAGCCAAATTAAAGAACTTGAAATCCGTGCCTATTTTAAAGTAGTTTTTCTTAACGTGTTTCACCTGAAATGCTGATGGCATGGTTAATTGTTTTCTAACAGCTCACAAGCACGCTCCTCAGTTTTCTCTTTTGAAGTTGAGCACATTTTTTAAAACTGGTAAGAGCGTTTTTATTTTCGATGTTCTCCACTACCTGCAGCACGTTCTGATTTAATACATAAGTTATAATCCTCTGTTTCCATCTGGCACTGCGGAGGCTGAGTCAGCAGACCCCAGGTGTGGCTGTTGGGGTGCAGCCCTGGTTGAACACCTCATGCACTCTTTCATTACACTTAGAAGGTGATGAAGTGTAAAGCTTGAACTGTGTAATTTCCCCATATGCTTCCATGATCAGCAGCTTAAGAAAAGCAATCCAACAGTTCTGTCTTTTGTAAGGTAACATAAGGAAGGTCATTAGTGACACTTTGTGACATAGGCTTTGAAAAAATATCTAAAATTGTTCCAAATAAATACAAACATAAATACATAAATCCAGTGGCAAACTAGTAAAGATAATTGAAAGAGCTGAAGAAGATATTAATTGAATTAGAATAAAACTATAAAAATTAGAAAAAAAAAAACCTTAAAATAATTTTTACTCTGGGAGACATTTTAGGAATATTTTAGGAACATAAACCAGTTATATAACAGTTACACAGTATAGCACAACCAAATCCAGAAGAGAATGCAACTTTTGCTTTGAACAATAAATATTCAAGGACTTACAGTTGAAAATATCAGGAATATCATCACTATAATAACAGGAAAAATTAAGGTTTTAACTTTAAAATAAATATTTCTGTCAAATAATCTAGTTCACACACTATATTTTGCAGTCATACTAAAATGTGGCCCCAAATGGGCCATTCATCCCTTCTTTGACAAAAACTGGCCCTTAAAACACCAGTATTTGACACAACTGCACAAAAGAAAAGCAATATTCATTCTCAGGTTTTGATGGACTGAATCTTCTACAAGCTTTTCAAAAATAGAAGGAATTGTAGATTATTTCAAATATTTCCCGGAATTGTTTGAGGATTATAGCTGCATAAGAATCTTTACGCAAGTAAAGACACTCCTTCCTGACAGTTTAGCTCTAAAACAGTAATGGTGTTATTTCTTATTTTATGATTAAATTAAGATTAATTACTTAACATAGAAAGAAGTAATTGAACTTTGAAGGACCTGAATTTTGTGTTCAGAATCAGACTAAAATCAAATGAACCAAAAAAGAATTTGGATGCTAAAGAATAATTTATGTGGAATTAGATACTTATCTGGACGGTGATGATAGTTTCAAGCTAATAAAAGGTTTTGTCTTCCGTTCAATCACTGTCTAATGAAAATGCAAAAATAATTCCTGAAGTACTGGAGAAACATCCTCAGCTGCTCAACAACGTTAATTACTGTGAATCATTCGGAAGTAGCTTAGTTTAGCAATCACTTCTTTGTGCTAAAAACAACTTTTTAGAACAATGGACAACTATTGTTTGGTGAACACTAGCAGTTAGTCAAATCCCAGGGTCTGGAAAATCTTGCTTTCTTTTATTGTGTTTGCATTGAAAAAAAGTATCTCCTGTTACTAGATAAAACACTGAAAAATGCATGGATTGCAGGATGGCCTTGTTAAGACAGCATTAATATTTTAAGTCAGGGTCCTATTTAAAAAATGAATAATAATAAAAAATAAGAAATAGTAGGTGACCTTAAATACTTCATATATTAAAAATACTCATCCAATCACATTTTAAAATTGAAAAGAAAGATAGAATTGAAAAGAAAAAATTAATCCGTTTGCAAGGTACATAGGAGCATGGAATGGTTTGTCTTGTAAAGGACCATAAAGATCATCTAATTCCAACCTCCCACTAGACCACGTTAAACAGAGCCCTGTCCAGCCTGGCCTTGAACATCTCCAGGATGAGGATCCCATGACCTCTCTGGGAAATATGTTCCACTGTGTCACCACCTTCATGGAAAAGAATTTCTTCCTAATATCTAGTCTAAACCTAATCTCCTTCAGCTTAGTATCATCGCTCCTTGTCCTATCCCTTCATGTCCTTCTGAAAAATCCTTCTCCAGCTTTCTGATAAGCACCCTTTAGGTACTGGAAGGCTGCTATACGGTCTCCCTAGAACCTTCTCTTCTCCAGGCTGAGCAACCCCAACTTTCTCACCTCACAGGAGAGGTACTCCAGTGGTGTGATCATCTTCAGAGCCTTGCTCTGGACTTGCTCCAACAGATCAATGTCTTTCATGTGTTGGGGGCCCCAACCCTGCACACGGTGCTCCAGGAGCGTTCTCACAAAAGCAGAGCAGAGGAATCAATCCCCTCCCTAGACCTGGAGGTTGTGCCTGTTGTGATGAAGTCCAGGATGAGGTTGGCTTTCTGGCCTGTGAGCTTTTACTGACGAGTCACATTGAGCTATGCGTTGATGAACACCCTCAAATCCTTCTCCTCAATCAGTTTCCCACCTGGCCCATGCCTCAGCTTGGGATTGCCCTGACCCAGGTGCAGGACCGTGCACTTGGCTTTGTTGAATTTCATGAGGTTTGTGCAAATCCCCCGCTCCAGCCTGCCAAGGCCTCTCTGGATGACCTCTCTTCCACCGGTGTGGTGACTGCTCCACAAAACTTTTAAAAGTTTAAAAATGCTAAATACTAAATACTAAAGTTTTAAATACTTTCTTGGATGCCACTGTCCACGATGCCAACAAAGATGTTACAATGTGCCAGTCCCAATACTGACATCAGAGGAATGCCACTTGTCACTGGTTTCCACTTGGACGTCAAGCCATTGACCACCTCTTTGAGTGAGACCATTCTGATGATTTTTTATCCACAGAGTGGCCCACTCTTCAAGTGCGTGTCTCTCCAGTTTAGAGACAAAGACATCACTTTGTACAGTGACAAATTCTTTACACTTTACATACCCACAGTAAGTAAAGTAACATTGTTTCCTCTTCCCTAGAGCTGTTTTTCTCCAACATTACTCCACAAAGTATCTGGATGTCTCGGTTGAAATGTGCTGTAGTTTTTAAATGGCTACATTTAGCTTGTATGAAATCTTGTCCTTGTTCTGTGGACCTTTGTTTTGGCCTTTGCTTTCTTGTGAAGTTTGGGCTACAGATTTATGCTAAAGAAATGTCTGCCTAGCCCGAACCTTTGTCTAGTCTAAAATCCAATCACTCTTCATGGTTGCTACCAGATCAGTAACAGGGTGACTTCTTCTGCTGTGCCTTCCTACCTTCTGTCAAACAACACACTATGAACTTCCTATTCTGCCTGCTGCTGCCAGACCAGCAATGGAAGTGTTTATTTATACCTTGATGTTGAAACCATACAGTAGCAGAGACATCCAAGACAGAATTTGCATACTGTGAAAGAAAAAGGGGATATGTTCTAAATATGCTTGCTACATCCTTTCATTAGGTGTTAACTTTCTTTACAAAGTGAGAAGATTCTTCCTTTTCCCTTTTTAGTAACATTTGTTTCATGCCACTATTCAATTACATCTCCTCTAGGCTGAAATGTACTATTTTGCTGTGTAAAATCATGTTTCCCAGGTTTAATCATTCTACTTCCTTAGTCAAAATCTTAAAATATAGTTTTCTGATGATGTAATTATAACTGTATATCATATTCAAAACCAGGAATATTATGTCATACTAATGTTTTTATTTCTGTAATCCATAATAATTCTCAGAATTCTATTTTCCATTTTTGTCTCTTCTAATGAGGGAGATTATGTTTTCAGAAAAAGATGCCTGGAATTGCATTTTTATGTCTTTGCTAACTGTTTCTTGATTACTTAACAATTTTCTCACCCAGCAAACAGATCATATTGCTGCATGTATCAACTTTGAATTCTGACTGGCAGAATTCTTTATCTCTCAGACATACTGCATTATCAAATCTTACTCTTGAGATTTAACTTTTCCAGAACATCTTCCTGTCACCAGCAAACTTTTTATCTCACTTTCCAAACTTCTCCAAATCAATATGCTAAAAAGCTCCCCTTATACCACAGACTCATGCAAAGCCCTTCCTTTGTGCAAGGTACTTGTTAATTGTTATTTCCTCCCTTTTAGCATTTAACAGATTATTAGTCTACAAAGGACTTTAAGAATATAAGAACTTGTTTCAATCAATTTTAAGACAATTTTGTATTTTTGTAAATACTGTGTTGTTTATTCCCAAATAGGTAAGATTTCTATTTTCTGCTCTTTAAAGTTTTAAATACTTTCTTTGAGTTCTTCCTGAACAAATATATGACTTATTATCTTGTAGTTCCTGGTACCTTCTCTGGACCTTTTCCGAAAAAAAGGTAACAGAAAACCCAAACAAGGCACTTTCCACTCCTCCCCACAGAGTGGGAGATATTAAGAGAGACATTGTAATTAACACTGTAATTAACAGTTCAGCATTTTCAGCAATACACCAATATGCCATTACTAGCTCTAGTATGTGACTTCAGAAGGCATTGCAAAGAAGAGACAGTGATTTCAGGCACAACCTAGGCAGAGTTTAACCTTAGAAGTAGAGAGCTGCATGTTGGCATGACTGACTGCTGTACACCTGAGCACATCTCCCATCATTTTTTGTAGTTCATCTTATTTTTTCCAGCTGAGAGTTATGATTTTTTCCATTTTTCTTATTCGGTTAGAAAGAAGATTTTCTGAAAGCTTTCTTGCTTCTCGTGACCTCCCTTGCCCTTGTCATATTCCTTCTGGACTTCTTCAAGTCTTTGTTTGATAGGTGGTATGTATTCTTCAGAACATCCAGAACAGTGTCTTTAAGTACTCTTCATCGTGTCTGCAGAGATTTTACTGTTTTAGCTGGTTTTCTTTCCGATTTTGAAAAAAAATTCCCATGTAGCTCTCCTTTTTATAGTTCTTTCCCCTTTATACCATGACAGTTTTGTTTCTTTCAGAGTCTTAAAAATTTTTTTTTGTTGAAAACCTTTTGAAAAATAATTGCATCATCTGCATCCACAATATATTATATTTAGGCATATATTTATTAGTTACAATGATTGTTGTATTTTCTGTCAATTTGTCTGGTACAAAGGTCAAATTTACTTGGCTTCAGTTCTTAATAACATCTTAGAAATCTGATAAAGAGCAATTCTGCCCTTTCCAGAACAACATTTTTATGGATTATTTCTGTTTGTGTCAGTATTCAATTTAGCCTTCAAAAGGAGATAAATCTATATCATATATTCCTGTTGGCTTGTACTCTTAACTGAACTCTAATCCATATCCTGATCACAGAAATGTTTGCAAGTTACAAATCATAAGTACACCCTCAGTCTACTCTTATGATCCTTGTTTGCATCAACCCTCAGTTGAGCAAAACTGATGGATCCAAAGCAGACTCAGAATTGGTACAGCCCCTCTGACCTCTATCTCTAACATATGCTTAGACACTGAGGTCCAAACTCTTTATCTTTCCAGGATGATTTCTGCTGAATCGAAAGCTTATCGTAACTCATTGGCCTGTACTTGTCTGAACACAATTTCAGCCAAAGCTGTCAGCTGCAGAATTAATTCTTCTTATTGGCCCATGCCTCATCTAGTCTACTCTCCCACTTCATAATTTCTTTTTAATAATCTCTAGTCACTTAAACCTGATTAACCTCTAGTGTTGCAGTGAAGAATACATGCATTACTGTACCCTTATTCTTTTAGTTTGTACTAAAGAATTTTTACATTTTCCACTGCTTGCTTTTCAAATACCAAACTGTTATGTTTACTCTATCTTTACTAAAATATCAGTGCCTTTTTATCTCTAATCCTTCTTTCAATGTAAGCGTAAAAAATCCCAAGACCTTTGTCACCAAGGAGCCTGGAGACAGTAGAGTACCCAACTATTGGTTTACCTTCCTCTGTAGGAAAAACACTTTAATTTCTATTCTGCTGCAGGAAAATAAAAATACTGAACACTGAAACATTTCAAAACAGTGGAAGAACATGGAGTCATAGGTCAGCTACACGGAGGTTTTTAAGGACTGTATTCAATCCCATGCTAAAGCAGAGATGTCTCTGAATTCACACCAAGATGCTGAGGGCTCTGAAAAATGAAAATTTCCAAGGGTGAAGATTCCATAATCTCTTCAGAAACCTGTGTTAATACCAAGATATTCTTATAGTACTGGGGTTTATTCCTCATTATATCTTGTTAGATGTTTATCTGTTTCTATTGGTGACTAGTTTTCTCTTGTTGTCCCCCTGAGCACTTCAATACTTAGTCTACCTCAGAATCCTTGATAATCCCCTCAGAGACTGTAGCTGGTGTCTCTTAGCACCCTCACCCTTGCCCACAGAAGTTCTGTCTCCTCCAGGGTGTGCCAGTCACACCCACTTAGCCCCTCTTCTCAGCGCACGTTCTCCAAATCCTGACCTGGCTGAGGGTCCCTCTCCATTGAACTCACTCAGGTTCATCAGGATTGCCCTGGGGGACCCAAAGCTGAGCACGTGTCCCAGACACGGGAAGCACTGAGTAAAGGGAAGGAATCACCTCCCTCAATCCCCACTGCACTACAGTTGACATAGCACTGACACAGAATGGTGTTTTCCTTCATCCACGTTACCAAATTTGCTTTTTCTCATAGAAATAGGAATTGTTTAAGTAGATGAGAGTTTTGCACATGGTTTCCACAATCTAAGAGCAGTATTAACATTGCTGTTACATATGAGGTACTCATGGTTATTTTAAAATTACTTTAAAAAATGTTTTTCAGAACAGAAAAATGTATCTCAGATTTTCTTAATAGTGGACTGACACCTACATTAAATCATATGTTAGGTTTATAAATCATGTATCTATGGAAATCATTTAACTGATTTCTAAGTTATGAACATGAATTATAATTTTGTTACTCATTTATACATTGTTTGATGGTTTCCATAAATCATATAACCTGATTGTGAAAAGTATTGAGTGATTAATAATGGTACTACATTAATTTCAGATATAATGCAACTATCTTTTGGTTTATGTAATAGATATCTTATGATGTTTTATTATGATTTATGAAGTTTACTTTCCCTTTAGTCATTAAAGTCTCAAACCCAGATTTTTGCACTGTGAAGTCTGATATGTTGATCCACTTGCCATGATAGCTGTTCTCATGTCTTTAATCAGATTTATAACCAACATATTTTGCTTACTTCAAGTCCTAATAATAAAAAAGAATAAGAATTACAGAAATATCTAAGTGTATATTAACTAAAATTAATTAAGGATTCCTAATATTTATTATTTTTTTCTGTCTGAGATTGTCTGATCATGTTATACCACATTGTACCATAGCAGCTACATTGTGTGTGGATCCACTTTACACTGGCCAGCCAACGGAGACTGGTCTAGATTCCTTCTTCTCTTAATCAACTTATTAAATATTAGGTCAGAATCTCGGTGATTAAAATGTATTATGGTATTTCAAGGCTTCAGTTTAATAGTTTACAGTAATAAAAATGCTTAAAGTAGTGCATTTCCATTCCCTACCAACATTTCACTTACCTTATCCATAGAATTTTGTGCACATGTGTAGGTCCATATATGCATTTGAAAAGTTTTCCTATTTATTTTTAAAAGAAAATAGAAAAAATGAACATTTAGACACCATGGTATAAGAATTTTAAACAAGATATACAACTTTGGAACTGTTTATATACTATGAGGTTCTAACATTTTATTAATTTGTTTCATTAAGAATATAAACCTCTAAATACTTATGCATTTTAGGGTTCCTTTTAATATTTGCAATATGTTGAAACAAACAATTTTTGCCTTTTATAAACAGTAATAAAGTGTATCTATCTAGAGCTAATAATGTCTCTTCTGACACTCTCCTTGGTTTTGCTCGAACCCAATGCCAACAAATGTGGCAGCTCTGCAAATGTTTAAAAGGCAAACATCATTTGTAAGTAAATGAACTTGCCTACACAGAATTTTAGGTTTTTTACAGAATCTTTTAGAGGTTTTTTTTGTGAATATAAAGACAACAAAACATACTTTAGTTTAATCCTTAAGTTCACTGTACTTGTGAAGCCTCTAAGCGTGTAAGAAGCACGAACATAGCTAAGTTAATAAAATTATTTAAAAAATACTTAGGTTGTAAATCTCCAACAAAATATTCCATGCAAGTATAAAATCAAATTTATGCCAACCACACTGTTCACATCATCAAAAAGTTTCTGCTTTATCCAAAACTATTAATTTTTTGCATCTCTGTACATATTTTCCAGTGCTGGAGTCTGCAATAACTTTTATCTATTTCCTTGAAGCATAAATAAGTAATATCGCAACTATTGTAACAATGAGAAAATATAAAAAATCAGATTTCTCAGCATACCTTGCTTTATTACATAAACATCAAAACAGTGGTTTAGATTAAGAAAAAACTGCTGGTGAGCATTTTTCAATTTATTTGAACATCTACTCATAGTCTAATATTTTATAACTGAAAATTCAGTTATGCAAAAATAAACATTTGCTACAGTAAATAGTGGGTACAGTCCAACAAACACATCTTTGGTACTGCCAGGAAAACCTTGGATGGACCTGACAGTGCAGGGTCTCAGGACTTGTCTGACCCTGCCAAAACCTGAGCTGGTTTTCAGTTGTTTTGGGAACTGGTTTGTGGGCAGCTGATGGTTGCCCAGCCTGAGTTAGTTGAAGCTCTAAAACTGCAAGATAGAAGAAAGTTCTCAAGAACTCTGCTCATCCCCGTGTGACAGACTGTGTTAGCAGATGCAGGGGGAAACCCTGAAACTTTTCAACTTTAGCTGGAACCACTGAGAAGAAGGTGGGCCATGAGAAGAAAGCAGTTCCAACTAAACCCAAGAGGACTCTGGACAGAGGAAAAGAGGAGCACCCCCAAGGACACATATGCCACCTGTCAGAGACTTCCTTACGGATGTTGATGACTCCTCAGGGACATCTGTTCCCTTTTGAGGAACCTGTGTCTTTTTTGAGGAATGAAGGTCCACCTTTGGTCCCTGAGGAGTCCATGAAGGGTAAAGACAACACCTGAGAGGAGGGGCAGATACCAGATTTTTTCCTGTGTATCAATTTCAGCTGTATGGTGAGTGAGGCTATTTTGTATTAATGGATTATTTTGGACTATCAGACTACTAAAATATCAGTTGAACTAACAATAGTCTTGGCTTCCATATGTTTATTGTGGTTTTTTCTTTTGCCTATAGCATCATTTGTCATGTAACATATGCAGTCACACTGTAATCCTACATTCATGCACCTTTTCCACCAGCTGGGGGACTTCATGTGCTCACAAGGCTCCAGCAGGCCAGGTTCTGGTGGCATCATCCATGTGGTGGGGCTCCCAGCACAATAGTGACATCCACAGATGTAAGGGAACTAGGGGCTTTTTTTATGCTTCTAAGAGCAGAAGATTCTACATATCATGTATGCAGTGATTTAAAATATTAGCTAGTCAAATAAGATTTAAAACCCATACTTTGACATACATAATTAATTAAAAGTATACTTATCCACTCTAAATATGTTGACGATACATTAATTCATCCATCACCTTTTAATGCAAAAATCTAATATTCATAAATGAAATAGCAACATTTTCAACCTGTGAGATATTTCTTGCGCCGTGGATCCCAGGACTGGACACAATACTTTAGGTGAAGTCTCATAAGAGCAGGGTAGAGAGGGAGAGTCACCTTCCTCAACCCCTTGGCCCTGCTTGTTTTTAAACAGTAATTCAACATTTTGGTAACATCACTGAATTGGCTTTGATGCAATGGTCTCTCCTCCCTACAACACATCAGCGCGAGAATATTTGTAAGAAAAATCAGAACATTATTCCTTTATTCCCTCAGGTTCAGGACTTGAAGATGCACATTTTCCAGTTCCTAAAAGCAAGGTTCAGTTACTTATGTACTGTTGTTTTCTCATGCAGCTCATAAAAAATAAAGGTCAATGCTTTAAGGGGGCTAAAGGCAGGAAAAAGAAAATCAAAGTATGTCCCTTGCCAGGGTAGAGAACACACACATTTGCATATAAGAGCAGGAATCTTAACTTACTCCTTTAGTTTTAAGAACTGTTATCAGCTGCTGTCTAATTATTTGATCAAGCAAGACCTATAGACAGAACAGGGACATGTTCCTGTACAAAATCCTACATATCACTCTCACTGAATCCACTCTAACACTTATTAGATTTTTTTTCCAGGAAACCGATTACAAGCAATTCCTCAAGATCCTTCCTGAGGCAAATTCCCTCTATTGATGAACGGCATTCTGCCGAGGAAGTTTTAACAATTGAATCAACAAGTTACTGAGTGACACAGAAGCATAAACATCTTGCAAGCCACACCTATTACCATGTCAGGTGAACAAGTCTTTAATGCATTAGCATTCCCCTGACTCTGTTTTGAAAATCTGGCACTGACCCATTCACAACAGCTCATTCTGATCAGTAGTCAGAGGGCACCCTGATTTTGACTGGAAGTGTGAGCACTAAACAAACATAATTCATGAACATTTTAGGGCATGAGATGAGTTCTAAATTCTCTGTTCTAAGACAAAAAAGAAGGTAAAGGTCAAATGGCCCTTTATGTGTAGTGCATTATCAAGAAAAAATATTCTTCCCAAAGCAACAGAGATCAAACAGGAATATTAACTAAATTTATATTGCATACAGGATGGATACGGTGATTTGTGGAAGATTCCATTACAAATAGAATGTTTCTTTCTCTAGTGGTGAACCTGACCTGACAGTCATAATACTGAGGAAATTTATTGATGAACTGAACTGCTGTTTACCTTACATGAATGCTCCACAGTAATACACCAGCCTTTCAAGGAGAAGAAAATTATAGTTGTAGCAGTAAACATCTGTTATATCAATTATTTTTTTTTTATTCAGAGCAATTTGTATTGTTGAAATAACACACTAGTTTGTTTCTAATTGCACAAGCTGCCCCCATATATGCACTGGTATCACAATCTTAAATAGTTCTAATACCAAGCTTGCATTTTGAAACTTTCATTAAAAAAAAAGTGTAATTTTCTTATGATTATTTTATTCAATATGCCAGGTTAAATATTACTATATTCTTCTCAACATCCAGGAAAAGTAAGAGAAGAGAACATTGTCTTTATTGACAAATAAATAATAAATTTTAAAAACGTCTCGTTCTTTAAGCCTGACGTTTCAGAGTTGTTAGACGGTAGCCTGAAGGCATATGTATAGCACAATGTGGGGTGATGTACATCTGTCTAAACAGGCAGCAACCTGGCCACAATGGTGCTTGAGGACAAGGCTCTTCTGCTTTGCCTACAAGAAGTGGAATGCATCAGAGGGACAACCTAGGTGAAGTTTATTTTGCTATCAGCACCACCACGTCAAGACAAAGCAGTGTTTTGCTGCATCTTGTTCAGCAGAGTTGTGACCTGAAATGTCAGTGTTGAAGATAACATGGAAATATAGCACCTTTTTCTTTTTGTCTTGGTGGTTTTGTTCTGGTTTTGTTTGGTTGGATATGGGTTTTATCTTTAACTAAGGAAAAGCTCCATATTATAAGTTTTCAGTAGTGTTTTCTAATTTTCTTTAGTTTCCATAGATTTTTAATATTGTGAAATGAAATACTTTTAAGAATTATTTTTTCTTTATGTCTCTCTGTACATTACACTATGTTTAGTACTACTCATGGCTTTATCTACACTGGAGGATGTTGGAGACTCTCAACAGGTGACACTTAAGGCATGACTTAAATGCTTGGTTTTGTCCCTGCCCCACCAAATGTCCTGATTTCCTCTCCTAGGTGTCAAACTCCAGTAATCTTCCAGGCTAGGAAAATGGGGAAGCTGAATTACAAAGCAATTTGTGGACTTCAGCTCACCCGCAGCTCTGGGCCAGTTTCTTACCAACTGAATCATTATCCTTCAGAAACAGTTCCAGATTCAGACTACTTTAAGGTCTCACTCCGTAAAAATTGTGGGATTTGATGGTTTAAAGACTATAATGAAATTTTGTCACATAGCAGCAATGCAGAAAGGCAAACAGGTTTTTAATAAAATGATACCTTGGTTTTGACTTGTTTCATTTCAGCTGGCATTACATTTAAGACTGAATACAAATTTGAAACAATTGACTACAGAATTTCACATGGCTTGAGGGCACATTTTTATAGAACCATGAAATCCTATATTCATAGAATGTTTTGGGTTGGAAGGCACCATAAATACCATCTACTTCTAATCTTCCTGTCATGGCCAGGATACTTAGACCAGGTTTCCCAAAACCACATCCACATCTCTGTGTAACCAACAGAGATACAAGTGCTTCACTGAATTGGATTGAGGCACCATTGTGTTGCTGTGACCTGTGAGGTGTGAAAGTAGGTTTGAAGACCAACCATAAAACTTTACATTTTTATTTCTCTTTCCAATAAATAAAAATATTTCCTACAAAGATAAGAAAAGACTCAAAGATAAATGATGTAGATTAAACAGTGAAATGCTTAAAAAAAGAGTGACTTTTATTACTCATATTGATTATTTCGTTTGTTGATCTAGTCTATGAAAATGTCAATTTAATGAGTGAATTTTATAGACTTTAAATGATATTAAATTAATAGCTTTTCATAGGCATTACTTTGGCATACACATATGGCTTTACAGCTATTATTGACACTCCTTTTTAACTCTGAAAAATATTCCATGTACTTTAGAGTTATTAGCTAGATAATTATTATTGCTGTGGCATCAAATAGCTCCAGTTCTGATTAGGACATCCTTACTTATTCTGCCATGGAGATAGGGAAAAAAACCCCATTAGTAAAATATTTTCTGAACAAAAACACCTACAGGTAAGGTTAGGGCATACACATCTGGGAAAACTGACCTCAGATGATTACCTGTGTTATTGATTTCTGGCGTTTGTTTACAAGGATTATGGTAAGGATAGTTACAGCAATGGAAAGGAGAAACGTGTTGGCTTTTTCTACCATGAGATGATCAGAAAAAATATGATTTTTTTTCAAGCTTCTGTTTTTGAGGACTTCTTTATTTTTTAAGGATAAAAACTCCTATTCAATTCAAATCTGAAATATTTTCAAGTTTAAAATTTGCAAGCAATCATTTTTACCTTTACTGCTATTTCAGCTAATGTGGAAAACTAGATCCAAAGCACCCCTTCTTCTGGATTACAGCCAAAGTTTCCAGTCTCTTTTCTTCATGGTAAATGAAAGTGGATTCTGTGGATTCCAAGATATCTGAATTTCTTTCAGAGAGGTACCTTGGCATAATTTGCAGATTTTTGTTCATACTGCAACAGCAATCTTAATCAAATTTGGGGGTTTTTTTCTAGAAATGTATTCTCTTTGTTAAGCTTGTAAAAAATTAAAACATTTAGGGTTTATGAAAGCTAAAACAGGAGAAGAGCTTTCAATAGGAAAGCTCCTGCCAGCCTGAAAATCAGTGCCAGGAAAGACAAAGCACGTCCACCATATGTAGGCCACAGCTGCTTATGACTAAGTGCAATTATAACAGAATGGTCTAGTTTGGAAAAGACCTCTAAGATAATTGAGTCCAACCATTAACCCAGTACTGCCAGGTCCATCACAAAACCACGTCTTTAAGTGCCACACCTTCATGTCATTTAAATACCTCCAGGGGCGGTGACTCTACCACTTCCCTGGGCAGCCTGTTCCAGTGCCTGACAACCCATTTGGTGAAGATTTTTTTTCCAATATCCAAACTACGCTTCCCCATGTGCCATTCAAAACCATTTCTTCTAATGTATTTCTTTTTACTTGGGAGAAGAGACAGACCTCCACCTGGCTTCAGCTTCCATTCAGGCAGTTGGAGAGAGAGATGAGGTTTTCCTTCAGCCTTCCTTTCTCCCAACTCCCTCAGCTGCTCCTCATCAGACCTGTGCTCCAGACCCTTCCCCAGCTCTGCTGCCCTTCCCTGGACTCACTCCAGCTCCTCAATGACTTTCTTGTAGTGAGGTGCCCAAAACTGGACACAGGATTGGAGGTGTGGCCTCACCAGTGCCCAGTACAGGGGGACAATCACTGTCCTGGTCCTGCTGCCACACTATTGCTGATCCAGGCCAGGTGCCATTGGCCTTCCTGGCCCCATGGGCACACCTGGCTCACGTTCAGCTGCTGTTGACCAGCACCCCCAGCTCCTTTTCTGTTGGACAGTGGCAGAATTATAGTTGTTGATAAACCCTCAAGGTGAAGTTGATACTTTGAACCTCTGCCCTGATTTTCAGCATAATAAATTTCATCAGTCTTTAAGGCAGAGAGGAAACTATCAGATCATTAATAGGTATTCATTTAAGCCCTTCATTACATTAGAATTTTAGATCAGTGAAGATTCAATCTTAAAGGGCGAATGTGTGTATATTATATGTGTATATAAATCTATTTTATTCTTTTTTCATGCAAGTGAAAGCAAAGCTCCATTAATCTCAGTAGAGGAGCAATCATATTTGAAAGTTTTCTAGAAGTAAATGTCTCAAAATAAGGTTTTCTTCAACTGTGCTATCTAAGAAAAGCAAGAAAACATAACAACAAAAGAAGATATTTTCAGGACTTGTGTGGTCTTTATTAATTAGATATGATTTTTTTTTAGGTAATTCATCATCAAAGATTTCATCCTCTATCATTTGAAACTGAATCTCAGAGGTGTCTTCAATGGGCACTCCACATTTGGGCAAAACAAAGCTGATGGGTCTACCTAGTAGAACATTCAGATGTCAGTGTGGCTGCACTTCGCTGATGCCTTGGGACCTGATGTTATCTGGAACTGAAGCACAGGTATTTTCACTGGCATGAACAACCTCAAAGGTGCTAAAAGAAATCAACCTCGGTACTGAAAGCATTTTTGCACATATTTACCACTGAGTTTGGAAGGTGTACCAGAGAAATGTATTTCCCAAGTCATGTGCATAAAAGCTATATGTACGTTAAGCTTACACTGGGAAAATGTATCAACAGAAACTTCTATAAATGAAAAGTTCATATCAAGCCTTTGAAATCAAGCATTCAGTGACATGCAGCTGTCATAAAGTTTTGCACAAGGTGAGTGAATGCAAATGAAGACAAAAGGAATGAAGGTAATAAAATGACACAGGGAAAATAATCCAGACAGAAGAATATTAAATGAGGATCCAAGTGTTTTAGCCAGGCTAGAATATATGCATGACTTCATTCTAATGAAAAAAGGAATTATGAAATTTTCTATGGCTTTAAACATAATACAGGAAATCTGATAAAGCTGAAGAGCTTGACTCCCATCCTGATCCTCCTAAAAGAAAGACTGTTGTCAGGATCAATGAATTATGTGTGAACTTAAAACCTTGTGGGAGAAGGACAGGGAAAAAAAAATCAATCTATACCTCTCTTCTGTTCAAAGGAACTTTAAATAATGGACCATATTTCAGAACACAGAATTTTGGAGATTGAACTTTCATTTACTTAGCAGTCCAAGAAGTACAGATATATACATGATTGTATTTGCCAGGAAATCAAAACATTTTGCTTTAAGTGTGGCCTGACATGACAAAGGTGGATGAAGAAATAATTGGTTTAAATCAATGGCACTACAATCAGGCTTAGTAAAATTGTTTTCTACTTCTCCTAGAACATTTTGGGTAAAGTATTCAGTAAAGACTAGAATAAGTATTCTAGGTCAGTGTTATTCCAAGGGGTAGAACAAGAAGATATTTTAATGGATTTATTTAAAACTTGCAATAAAAGTGATTAGGAATTATTTTTTTTTCTTCCAGATGGAAATTAAACCATATTCTTACCCATGTGGTACCTAGGTGATAAAATAAATTTGAGTAGAAAAATAATGAATGTGTAATTTTGGGCTTTAGATGTCCATGAGCACAGTCAACAAGGACAACCTGCACTGACACAGTGGTTGTCATGAAAGGAAACATGCAGTGCTTATAGTGGGTGAGTCTATTAAAGGGCACTGAGGCACCCATTTGCTGGCCTGAAGGAGAGTCATGCTGCCCTCTGGGAGTTAAGATCCATCATCTTCTGAAAGGGTGCCCCAACTTGTGTAGACCACAGACTATTATCCACTACTATTTTTTTACTTAGGTACAAATGACACTGCAAGCCAAAAAATGGGTAGGACCAAGGAAGACTAGAAAGCTCCAGTGAGGCAGGTGGAAAACAGCAGTGTTGAAGTCATCTTCTCATCCATCCTACTGATTAGAGAAACAGGCAGAGTCAGAAGAAGAAGCATAGTGCAAATCAAAATTGGCCTTCATTGCTGGTGCCATCAAGAAGGTTTTGGCTTTTATTTGACAATGGGTTGCACTTCAATGATTGCAGCCTCTTAGGATGGGGATGGGATCCACCCCTCTAAAAAGAACAAGAGAATCTTTGGCAGCAGGCTGGCCATTTCAGTCAGACAAGCTTTAAACTGAGGGACTGGATTCTAGTTTTTACACTGTCTCTCATAATATCCTCTTAGGTCAACTCAGGAAATGTGGGTTACATGAATGGGCAGTGAGGTGGATTAAGAACAGGCTGAATGGCAGAGCTCAGAGGAGCGTGATCAGCAGAGCAGAATCCAGTTAGAGGTTTTTAGTCAGTAGTCCCCAGGGACCAATACTTGGTCCAGCCTTATTCAGCTTTCTTTTCAACAACCTGGTCTAAGGGATAGAATGTGCCCTCAGAAATATTGCTGATGATATGAAACTGGAGGGAGTGGCTAATACACCTGAAGGCGGTGCTGCCATTCAGTGGGACCTTTATAGGTTGGAGAGTTGGGCAGAGAGAAACCTAAAGCTGTTCAACAAGGACAGGCCATAGGGTCCTGCACTGGGAAGAGTGTGGCCAGCAGTTTGAGGGAAGTGATTCTCCCCCTCTGCTAGCAATAGTGAGGCCACACCTGGAATATTGTGTTCTATTCTCTGCAGTTTAAGAAAGACAAGAAGTTACTGGAAAGAGTCCAATGGAGGCCCACAAAGATGATCAGGAGTCTGAAGCATTTCTCCTCAGATGAGGGAGCTGGGCCTGTTTAGTGTAGGAAGAGAAGGCTGAGAGAAGATCTAATCAATGAATATAAATATCTCCAAGGTGGATGCCAGGAGAACTGTGCCAGACTCTTTTCAGTGGTGCCCAGTGACAGCCCAAGTTGCAATGGCCAGAAACTCAAACACAAGAAGTTTCATCCCAACGTAAGATCTTCTTTATGTTGGAGGTGGCAGAGCACTGGAACAGGCTGCCCAGAGATGTCATGGATTCTCCCTCTCTGGAGACAGTCAAAATCCATCTGTTCTCGTGAAACCTGCTCTAGGTGACCCTGTTGTGTCACCGAGGTTGCACTACATGATTTCCAGAGGTCTCTTCCAACACCAGCAATTCTGAGATTCTGTGATTCTGTGAAACAAAACAATAAATAATACATTCAGAGTAATTACCTGAGACTAGCTAGTTCTGAAACCAGAAGCTCACTCAAACCATTTGTCCTCAAAGAGAATTGATGAGAAACCCCAAGGAGAGATGAGCAAGGTTTGTGGATGGAACCTGCTCATCCACAGGCACACAGATTTTTCACAAATTCATTTATGGGTCATTTTAAAAACAGAATAAACCCAAATTTATATGTTTTGTGTATTTTTCTGCTCAGAGTATAAATTTGTACAAATTTATAAGTTCTTTCAGTAAAACAAAAAGCTAATTCTTTAGTCCCAGGATGATGAGAAAAGATGTGTCTCTGTGATTTTTCCCCTGTGCCAGTGATTAGGGATGAAGCTTTAGGCTCAATACTTTGGCATTTTTGTACAGCCAAACTACTGTGAAAGTGAAAACAAGCTTCTGGCTGTGACAGAAAAACACTATCAAATTTTACTGCAGCCGTTTAAGATGTTATGAATTCTGAAATTCTGTCTTGCCTTTCTGACAGAGGTCAGTGCCCTTGCCCTGCATCAGAAGGAACAAGGGTTTTTTGGTCCCCATGTCCAACGTGTTGGATCCTGTACAATGTCCATTGGCACTGGAGCTAAGAAGTCAGGATCTGCACTGATGGATCTGTGTTCATTTTTTTTGACTGCTGAAGAGAAAGTGTAACAAAGCACCACCCAGAATGTTTGCAAAAGGAATTGAAGGTGTTTATCTGCGAAAATCATCATGGCAAAACTAAGAAATGGGGCAGTATTGTTGAGTTTCACCAAATTTAAATCTTTGAGAGGTACATCATGTTTTATATTCAGACAGGAACAATAAGCTCACAGTTATGGAGTTATTGCTGGGATTTCATATAAAATGAAAGGTTTGTCTCTTTCAGAAATGGTTGTTTTACTCCATTTGTCAGTGTTCTATTGAGGTTACAAAACACTGTTTCATTAGTCTACTAGTAGGAGTTTCAAAAATTTCCAACATATTTTGTTTCAATCTACAGAAGTAGAGATAATCCCTTTTTTATTAACTGTAAAATATATCAGCAGACTTACAAGAATGTGTATTTTCTTTTGTGACAGTACAATTATTTTTACTTTAAATTGCAGGAGAAAAATCAAGTTAATAGGAAAGTGTGCTTGTAGAGGGATGGATTGCAGAGTTCTCACTGCTTATCTATACTAAATTAAAGCATTTTCTAGAGTATGTTAGCCAATATAGGCAATTAACAATTAAAGTGATAGATATGGTAAAAATATGTAGATTTAATTTTAAAAAAAAGCACAAAACCAGCCAAACAACAAAACACAAACAAAAGAAGTCCTGCAAATTTAAATCTCTCCAAATAGTTTTCAGATGGTACAGTGCCTTCAGATTGAAAGCGTACTGAAAAACTTTCAGCCACTTGAAATTTTTACAGCAAAAATTTTCACTGAAAAATGCAAAATTCTGAAACCCTAAACATTTTACTTAAAATAAATTATCTTGGGTTCATCAAGTTTTGCTGAACAGCAGGCAGCAGATAAAGATCTGGGGGCCTAGTGGGCTGTCACCTGCCACTGATTATCTGGTCAGTTGGCAAGGTGGCTCCTGGAGGGCCCTGGAAGCACAGACAGATCAGGCAGAAATCCCCACCTATAGATGCTACTCCACACACTTGGCCCATTCATGTTTAGTAAGTGACAACTTAGGACCTTTTCTATAGGTTCTCCTTTATTGTTCTGGTGGAGATATATTAGTCTGGTTTCTGGTAAGTACATATCAAGTGAATTTAAAACTCTTCCAGCAGAGAGATGGGAATTTTTAATTTTTTTTTTTAAATTTTCATCTAGGTATATGCAGAAAAGATACATTTGTAAGCATTTTGAGCCTCTCCTCTCCTCTCCT
>WAAE01015866.1:0-34759 GCA_013400495.1 Nicator chloris | reverse complement strand
TTCTTTCTTTCCTTCCTTTTTATCAAATTCCTTCTTTGATTTCTCCTCTTCCTTCTGACTTTCCTCATCTTTTTTCCCTTGCTTTTTGGGCTTTTCTTCTGGTCCTTTTTTCTTTGACTTCTCCTCCTCATTAACACTAAAACAAAAAGAGTATTTAGGCATCACATGCATTATCTTAATGCATGTGATGCCTAAATTCTAGTGGCTTAAAAGAACAACATTCTAACTCAGGAAGCTGCATCTTTTTAACCACAAAATAGTAAAATTATGAAGTTAATTTACTTAACTACTCTTCAAAAGTACCCTTTCTCTGAAATTAAAATGCACTACCTGTCGGGGGGAAAAACCCAGCAAATACCTATTAGTACGGAGGGCTTAATGAAGGTGACATTAACAGAAATGTATAGATCCTAACCCAAGAAGTTCATTCTCAGTGGACTCCTCAGACACAGATGGGTCTGTACGACCCAGAGTGCATACACTGTAAACTAGGTTTATAAAGTATACTTACTTAAGTGGTTCCTATTGCACAATTGTGCATCTGCCAATTTATAGAAAATGAAACTTATGTTCAACTTTTCGTGAGTTACTAGAAGCACTATACTTGACATAAGAACCGAAGATGGCAAAACCAAAATTCAAGTAACTAATGATGTTGCAATTTCATCAAAAGAGATTTCTGAAACAAAAATGTACAAAAAGGAAAACGCTATTTTATTTTTGTGTAACGTTGTATTTTCTCTTAATAAATATCTTTCCTCTTCACTCAGCATACATATAAGGAATATATAGGAATTTGACAGTCATATAAGGAATTTTGTACAGATTAGACAAATTCAGAAGATTAAGATTTCTCACCTGTTACAGGAATGTCCTTCCTTGAATTACTCTGTATTATAAAAACATCTATACAAATAGTAACTTACACTGAACACTAAAGGGGCAAAAACCTGTCAGAAGTAGTAATAATCTTCAAGTCTTAACATAAGGAGCAACACAGTTGACAATGAAGAAGCTTTATATTAAGAAAAAACTCACAAGTCACCCTCTGAAAGACACGATGGTTTCACCAACTTGGGTCTCCCTCTTGGTTTTGGAACTTTTACTTCAGAAGCTAGTAGTTATATAGAAATAACAGGTTAGTCCACAGCCATCTATGTGTCAAGATACATACTCAACATAAACCATGCTTAAATCAAAATATACACCCTAACTTTGTTACTATACAGAATTCAAGTTGAGTACCAAACTTAATCAAGATCTCTTTGAAAAGTTTAAGTGTTGGCAGTTTTTTTAGCTGACTCTTGTGCTTTTTGCAATCTGTGCAGTTGCAATTTGTTTCACATGTTGCATAACTAAGATGAGTATTAAATTAGATAATGAGAAACCTGACATTAGAGAATGAAAAGCAGTTACTTATGCCTACATTTATACAGTTTGTTGTCCACTAGCTTTACTCGTATCTTAGGGTTTCCATCACTTTTCAGGCTAACTAACCACTGTCAAGAAGTTCTACCACCACACGACAGTGTAGATCAAACCTCCTCATTTCCTCAGATTCACCGTATTGTTAGGAGTAAGGCAAACAGCCTGCCTTCTTGGCACTTATGTGCCTCAAATGCTTGTCCTGTACTACAGTGATTATGTTGTCAGGAAACCTAATATTCAGTGTTTAAACTCCTGTTGATCTTAGCATAGATTCATAGATTGATCTTAGAGCACTTTTAAGCATCCTATCAACAGTAGAAAAGGCTGCATAGTGTATTTTCCGTAAAGGTTTTTTATATAGGAGGCAAAACCATCTTGTACAGATCCTTTCCTGCTCTTACTGACAGTAGTTAGTGAAAACCAGCAAAAAAGGTAAAGATAAAACCACAAATATTAAAAATGCATATTTAGTGCATATAATGAAATGACAGAGGGGGATGAATTAATACCTAATTTTCTCACAGCTTCCACGGCAAAAGTAATTAAAGTCTATTTAATTGTGATTCCACTGTTTTTGTATTGTCAGCAAATACAGAGGACTGTAAATGATTTACTTCCCTGACTAGGTGCTCATACAATGTACTTAACTGCTGCAAGAACTGTCTTCCAAAGCAGTAATTAGTGATCAAGAATATCTGCAAGTTTACCATTAAAGTGACAATAGATCATTGCTAATTTGAAAGAAACAGGCACTACAGAATTATCACCAAAGGGTTCTAACAAAATATTAAAAAAACCCCCAGTTATATTTTCTTTTTATTTGCCCATCAATCAACACAGACTATCTTAAACATCTTTTTGAACAAGTCTCTTCAGCTATTATTTTGTTTTTCTTGTCCTCTAAACTCCACCTACAGGCTCCTTGTTCCCGCAGTTCTCAGCTTTGTGTTTTATGTATCTTCTACCTCTATCAAAGTATTTTATAGACCTTTAATGAATACAAACCTTTATGCAGCAAACCCGCCAGAGAGCTCCTATGATTATATATACACTTAAACAGTATTCTGCAAAGACTGACCTATTCTAAAAGGTAATACTTGTACCCCATCCCAACCAGTCTTTAATTTAGAAGACTAAACATTAATACTAATAATTTAAATCCATTTGTGTCTGGAACTCATCAATTTGAGATGTTTTCTCATTACAATTCATTAGCAAAATCTGCCTTTAGCATGCAAAAATACTCTGTAGTACTTCAGGGGAAGGAGATAACTCCCTGACTAATTCTACTAAAATACTTCTGTGGTGAAAAAAATTAAATCATTCTTCTGAAGTTACCTGCTGGTCTTCCTCTTTTGGGGCTTACTTTTGGAGACACTCGCCCAGTAGCTGTTGCTGCCCCAGCTGCTGCTTCCTCAGCTTCAGCTTGTTTTTCAGACTAATTTAAAGAACGAATTTCACCAGTGAAAAACCACATGGCACCAATATCTCAATTACTTTCTCAAAACACCATTAAACTTCTGAAAATGTATTATTTTGCAATTGCTTGTACACACAAAAGAAGCCTCTGAACTTAGTAACAGGTTATTTTTAAATATTACTAATTTTACCCTCTCCAATCCCAAATAGAGAAAACAGTCAAGAACTCAGTGTCCAGAATAAAGGACGACTAGAGTACAGATACAGCATGCTACTTTTCTGTGACAAACATGCTAAGGTCAGAAATACCTCAACCCCCATCCCTGCTGTCAGGTGTAACTTTGGAAGGTAAGATTTCAAACAGAAAATTAAGATCTGCCCTACTTAATTCTAGTTTTTAGTTGGGTCACTGCTCTGGTCTGGCTTGCTATGTGACCACAAGAACATCAAGGCTAGCGTATGCTAAGCAAGCAGCTGGATCTGTCTCTTTCAAAGTAACTATTCTCTCAGGTTGTAGAGAACACAAAAATCACAAATTTGTGAAAAAGAAGAGTAGTTCAGGTGTTAGTTCAATGTGATGAAGATGTTAAAAGAAATTTTTCAGAGCTTCAATGCAAGCCATTTTATTAACAGTTTTGCAACAGTTCATGTTTTATTTTTTCTTATTTCTAATGAGCTGTTGGGGAAAGTTAGGGAATCCCTATTTAACATCAAGTGAAAAAATAATTAAGACTTGTAAAACACTCTGGGAAAACTTTCTTTCCTGCAAATCTTTCAGGCACTTGAAAAGGGGGAGTAGAGTGTCAAACACTTAAATTTATGCATAATCTATCATTAAAGGAAATAACTTCCAGTATTATCACATCCAAAAAATTCCAGTAATGTGAAGTAATTCAATATATTGTTACCTTTCTTTTTCTTCCTCTTCTAGCAGCTTTAGGAATGGAAGCATCATTTGTTTTCACCACATCCTGTGAAGATTAAAAATAGTCCTAAGAATCTTAATAAAACAAAAATATATTTCATTTATTCTATTATTTTTTACACAACTGAAGCCTCTGGCACACAATTTAGACAAGAGTCTTGTAGTGTACATGAACACACTGCATGCTTTTAAATTATTAAAATCCAAAATTATTAGACATTAGGAAGAAATTCTTTACTGTGAGGGTGGTGGGGCAGTGGAGCAAGTTGCCCGCAGAGGTTGTGTCTGCCCCATCCCTGGCAGTGTTCAAGGCATGGCTGGATGGGGCTTTGAGCAACCTGGTCTAGGAAAAGGTGTACCTGTCAATGACAAGGGGGTTGGAACTAGATAATTTTTAGAGTCTGTTCCAACCCAACCCATTCTATGATTTTGTGATTATCTGATACTTAGGACTTTTTCCTGAGAAATAAAACATAAATACTAAATAATATTCTGTTCTAAATAAAGATGCTATGTAGTCATGTTTTAGTCTGTCTGGACTCTTTATCTAGTATTTAAAAGAGGTACCTTTGCAATATAGTAAGTGTAAGTGGTAAGTGATAAAATACACAGTCTTACAACTGTTTTAATTGAACTTATAGACAAATCAGACTAGAAGTTTCTACTCTGATGAAAACTTCAATTTTTGGGAGCTTCACAGAGAGGTAAAAATGTGAGTGAACACAAAGAAAGTTTTATAATTTAACAGGTCCTGAAATGCAATAGTACTAATAACTGGAGTGTCTTAATACTCAGTAATAGATTTACAGCAATAAACAGAATATTATGATGTTCTCTGTTACATAGAAAAAAGCTCCCACGTACTTCTTTACTGGTTTTGTCAGAAGGTAGATCATCTTCCTTTGAAGTATCCATCTCCTTTTCTTCTGTTTCAGCTTCTGTAAGTAAGTTATTATCCCCTTTAGGGGATAACTGCAAAACAAGTCAACAGAGGATTAAAAAAATGCATTAGGAAATATTTTATAGTGAAAAGAGAACATGCTAATTACCATCAGGCTGCTCTTTACTTTAAGTAGTTCAAATCTGTAGGTACACTAATTTCTTAGGTACCCATCCAAAGCCTAATCATACTGGACTACTTCCTCTTACGAGGAAGGGCCAAGGGAGCTGGGCTTGTTCAGCCTCAAAAAGAGATGACTGAGAGGGGGCCTCATCAATGTGTAGAAGTGTCTGGAGAGTGGGTGCCAAGAGGATGGATCCACGCTCTGCTCAGTGGTGCCAAGCAACAGCACAAAAGACAGTGGGCACAAACTGATGCACAGAACTTCCACCTCAACATGAGGAAGAATTAGCGTGCAATGACCAAGCACTGCAAAAAATTGCCCTGAGAGGTTGTAGAATCTCCCTTCCTGGAGATACTCAAAAACAATCTGGACACAATCCTGTCCAATGTCCTCTGGGATTACTCTGCTTGAGCAGAAAGGCAAGCTAGACTAGGTTCCTTCCAGCCTGACCCATTCTATGATTCTCTGTGAATAACCCTTCAGCCAGTTAAGGATACCTGTTGTGGCTGTGCTTCCTCACAGATTCTTGTGCACCTGCTCACTGACAGAGCATGGGAAACTGAAAAGTCCTTGGTTTAGGGTAAACACTACTTGGCAAAAGCTAAAATATCAATGTGTTATCAATGTTTTTCTCATACTAAATCCTAAACACAGCACTGAGCCAGCTACTAAGAAGAAAACCAACCCTATCCTAGCTGAAACCAGGCCAAACAGTAAACAAACCACAAGCAAGTTGTTTTATCATTTGTGAGATTGCAATTTAGGCACTTTTTCTTGTTTTGTTGGGGTTTTTTTTAAACCTTTAAAACACTAGTTTTGGTTTTAGTCTTAAAAAAATCAAGAGTTTGTAATTATTTACTTGAAAATAATCAACATTTCCTTGCAACCTATATATCTGCATGTGTTTAAGATTATTAGTTCTGTCAATTTGAATACTATTGGCTTGTCTCACTTTCACACACCTTTTTTAAAATTTCATTTTTAAGTAGCTACCTTTTAAAATTTAACACTGAACAAAGCAACTATCACACAGTATTCCTAATTATGTGAAGATACATAACATCACTGAGTCTTTTTACAGAGTACAATTCTAAGAATAATTATTGGTTCACTAAAAGCAAAGGAAATCAGAGTACAAGGACTGGTTACAGCTACATTAGTATAAAAAGAAAATAAATTTGCTCTGTATTTTGCCTTAAGATGATCAATTAGGCAAATATATACAAAAGGATCCAGTCATGATCTTCCATTACATCTTTATGTTTAAATGGCTCTATGTCTTCCTGTTTCTCTTACACTGTGCCAGCATTGAACAGCCTAAAAGCACTTCTGATGAGAAACATGAAGCTTAAGTCATTGGTATGCCCACTAGCACATACTGCTTGAGGCATAAATTCAGAGTGAAGCAAACTGATTAATCAGTCAGCCCAGTTTAAAAGAAGTTTCCCCCTCACAGTAGCAAATGCCAAGAACAAATGCTTTTATAGGCAGCATAGACAAGAGCAGCACTGGTTTGCTAACACTGTCAGGAAATTATGTGTTTCAAAGCACTGATAAGGTATAGGAAATAGAACCCAAATAACCCTCACATTCCATACGTGCAAGTACTAAAATAAGGAACTCTAGGCAGTAAGAAGTTGGGAGAAATATTCCATCAATAATTCTGCAGGCTCCAACTCACCAAAACCATTCTCAACATCTGTCACAGTGAGGGTGGCTGTGACAAGTCTTTGAGTTCCCTGACTTCAGGGTAGATGTGATGCAGAATAAAGGAGCAGGTACGATGGAGTTCCCGAAAAGGAAATTTACTTTAATGAGAAATAAAATTAGGGGCAGTGCCCAGAAACTGAACGCTGTGTGAGAATAAAACTCCAAAGACCAGAAACAAAGGAGAAGTAACAATATATAGACTTGGGGGTGGCTCATTCTAGAAACATTACTAAATATGGAACACAAGTGACCAATAGGGGAACAGAACTTGGATTCATTAACCTAACTCCAAAGGCTCCTGGGAGGAGATCCTAGGCTTACCCTGAGTTAGTTGAATACCTCCCAGGGGTTGAAGCCAAGATCTGGATTGTCAGGGGTGAGACCTGGCTGGCCCTGTGTCCCTGCTAGGCTGATTCCCACAAACCATCTATCAGTATACTACTAGTAGAATAATTTTTTTCCCCCTCCAATCAAAGGACTTTTTTACTGTTGAATAAACAAGCTATCACAGCTACTGGACACTTATCCTATTTGCCATCTATTTGACACATTGCAAATTCCTCAGTTGCAACTGTGAATCAGTACTGAAGGACAGCCAGCAACACCTACAGAAAAACTACATTAAATCTTGGCAAATAAAATGGAAACAGAAGTCAAGAATAAAAGCAAGTCTATTCAAAATAGTCTGACATTTAAGTTAAGGGCACTGCCCATCCTGTTGAGTAGTAATTTCCAGAAATGAGTTACAAATAAATGAGATACCATAAATGTCAATCCCACCTGCATGACGATTTTTGTCATTTTAGAATTCTATTGTTAAAACCACTGAGAAGAGTTGACAACAAACAGTATCTCTCCCATGTCATATGAGAAATATCCCCATATGAACAAAGCTTTTAAGAATAGAGAAAGGTTCAAAGCAATGTACTATTGAATCATGAAATGTACAGTAAGCTAGGAAGCTTCACCTCTTGCAGTATAAAGTATGTACCGCACCAGCAAATTTAAACAAAGATGCTTCAGACTGAAATGAATTTTGTTTTGGAAGGTTTCTAAGGTATGCAGACATTTACAAAGCAAAAAAGCTAAACTCTGTATAAACTACTGCATACTGATTTCTGGTTTAAGAATTTAATTGATACAGCTATGAGATTCTCTATATCCTAAGTAGTTCATTAAGGGTATGGTCTAATTCAAGCTGATTCTTATAAACCTTTTGTGGCAAACACACTTAAGTACCCTTTCACCATGACAGACCCTAATGCTCTGTTCTGCTTTCAATATAAATGATCACAATTGAAAGTGAGTCATACCTGTCTATAATGTGAAAAAGTCTTCAAAAACACAAAGGGAAAAGTTAACCTAATTCTTGATGATGATTATAATTTCCAACTTCTCCTGCCAAGGAAGTACCGTATGAATTTAGTGTAAGTGTATTATGATATAGAAATACAGGCTGGTAAAAAAATTCACTTTCAAAAAAACATATAGCACCGTAAAAGGAAAACAGAAGGACAAAAGTATTACAGTAAGTATATCTGAAAAGAAACAAACACAGGCAAGTTACAACATTAAACCACTGTTAAAGTATTTAAGTAAAGACCTGGCAATATAGTTTTGACTTGAAAATGTTTCTGGCAGAACAAAGCAGAAATTCAGTCACTTACTTTTGGGACAGAACACTTTTTTCTTTTGGCTCCTGCTTTTTCTTCACTCCCCTCAGCAGGCTCCTGACTGCTTTCTTCAACAGTTTCATTGATAGGTGTGTTAATAGCTGGATGGGGCTTCAATTAAAAAAAAAATCAAAAATGAGATCTAAATCCCCTCCTCACCTGAGGTGTATTCTCCCAAATATATTACTGAAGAAAGTATCATGTCAAGGAATGCCTTACTAGAAGGACAAGAATATTAAATACATCTTATTTCATTAATTTCCAATTAAACTTTCAAACTCTAATGCTGTAACAACTGACTTTCATATTACCATACTGCAATGTAAGTATTTTCTTATATATAATATATCTTAACATATCTGAAAGATTAAAAATAAAAAAAAATTTGTTTTGGCCAAATACAACATCTGGTGCTACTATAAAGAAGTGCAGTTTTAAATACGCTATCAATACTAAGTGATTTAACTACTTTTTCCTGAAAACATAAGCAGAAAAAGGATTACAGTAAGATTTAATGAATTAGAAGTTAAAACCATAGTAACAGAGGAGATACAGCCTAAATTACTCTTTTTTCTTCCATTACATTGTGTATGGTTTTCTCCCTCTTACATACTAGCTACTTCAAATAAACGTGACAGAACTTCCCTGACTGCTAGCAAACAACCCATTTTGCCACTGCTTGGGTCCATCAGAGGGACTAGTGGCATTTACAAAGCAGAAGCAGATGGCAGCTTCTCGAGCCTAAACTGCCGACAGTGCGAACCACCACACCTAAGTGCCAGAATGCTCTGCAGCTGAAGCCAGGGACAGGGGCATCCCGGGAATGTCATGAACCTCGATGCATGTCCCATTGTCATGGCCCCCAAGCTGCAGTGAAACTGCCGAGTCAGTGCCACAAAGCACCGCTCAGCCAAGGTAGAAATGAGTGGGCGGCAAGTCCCATCAGAGCTCTACCCACCAACAGAGGAAAGAAGGATCTTCACAGGATGCTGCAGGTTCCTGGTGGTTACTACCTTTCTCACTTTTTGTAATTCTTCACTTTTCCCTACTTTTCTATGTTCTTCCTTGTTCAGTTCTTTGACAGTGAATAAAAGTGAATGACTGCTTTGATCACCATCATTTGGCCTCTTTTGTCACTTAATCTCGTTCCTTGTATATTTGAATTTCCCCACCTCCATGTTAGGGTGGTGGACGGCTTAGGGCACACTCCCAGACTGGGACATATGTCTAGTAAAAGGACAAAAAAAGAGGAAAAAAATTGCAAGTGAACACCTCTATACTAAAAGCTGACAAATCTGCCCCTTTAATATCAACCTGTATCCAGATTAAAAGCTCAATTTTGCCTAAACCTGCACGTGATCATGTGATCACCCACTTCCTTCTGACCATACCTGCTGCATGCCCAAACACAAGATCTCCTTCTCATCCTGAATTTTTAACCTCTGACTCCTGAACTGTCTTCCCTCCTAACTGTATTTTTAAAGTGTGTAACTTAGCTCTAAGAATTTTTAAAATAAAATAGTTGTATGTAGATAAAACACACAGATCAAGGAATATCTTAAGATACAGTCACATCCAAGACTGCAGCTAAAGAAAGGTCTATTCACCCATGCACTGAATAGTGCAACATATTAGCAGGCCATAATACATTATTGCACTTTAAAATATTGTTGCAAAACCAGCATATTTACTTATCAGTATCTACATTAACTTTCCTCTCAGGAAAGTTAAGCAACTACTTGCCATCCCTTTCAAGATCCATCACACTCGTGGGCAGGTGCCAGTGGCGTGAGTCGAACCAAGTCCATCACTGCCCTGAGCTGATCACAACTGGTCCAGGGCAGGTGGCTGGCAAGGGGTGAACTGACCTGTTTCAACATCCCCCCTAACCTGGGAACAGATGGTGCCATCACCCAAGCAGCAATGGGAGAAGGGGGAGAGGGGATGGAAGGATGGTCATGCACAGAACAAGATGCCTGCAGAGGACACATGGGGTTCTGAGGCAAAAGAGATGCCAGAGTCAAGGAGGGACACTTAAAGAGGAGACACATAAGCCATTGCCCAAGCTGAAGTCCAGCCAAGAGGAGTTGCCTCATTGAGTACATTTAATGAAAGTAGCTCGTGTCATTGCAGACTGAGCTGTGAATGGCAGGAGCCAGAGGCAAGAGATCTTGAACTTTGCAGATAAAGGGCACAGTAACCAGCCGGGTGAGTGGACACTCAGAGATACCAGGAGCCAAGGACTCATTTGGAAGATCCAACAGTTTCCAAGCTTAGCCTGTGAGGGTATAAATGTCCAGGGCTTCCTTTGTCCAGGGTCCCTCCCACGAAGTACCCAGCTCAAGCTGTTATCCTGTGGTTGCATCACGATTATTTTACGGATGCAGCTGTCTGAGACCGCTAAACAAAACTCAGGGTCCAGCCAGAAAGGAAACCTTGTCCAATTGTGTGAGTGTGGTGTGTGCAGGGAGACAGCAGGGCACCCGACGGGATCACTGAAGCTCTCTGCTGCAAAGGGCATCAGACCCAGCTCAGGTGGTGGTGACTGTGACTGTCACAGTGGTTCCTGGATGGTCTGAAATGGAAGATGCCTTAACACCAAGCACTGGCAGAGGGGAGATAAGGTACGCATCAGGGTAGGGCTTCGGGCCATGGAGGAGCCCACAGTGCACCTGCTGAGTAAGAAACAAGGAACAGCAAAAACAAAGTAACCACTTCACGCTTGACTGTCTCCTATACCACTGTTGTCTTACCCAGGGGACATACTGAAATGTGCAGAGGACACCGGGGACCAACAAAGCCAGAGCAGAGGTGGCTGGAGGGAGGCATGTTTCTTCAACTCTATTTTTTTTTTGTCCTTGTTTCTTGTTACCAGAATTAGTAACAATAAGCATATGTCAACCGACTAAGCTGCACCAAATTGAAAGTTTTGTGGCAAAAATGGTGGAGCCTCAGAAACTGATGTCAAGTGTTGAATATAGGTAAAACCTTACAAAAGAAAGACCTTTTAAAATCATGGCTCAGGCCTGCACACCAGACTGTACTTGTGAGAACCAGCCTGCATATCAGCCTGTTCCTGTGGGAACCAATCTGCACCTGTTGTGAAAAGGGACTTGTACCCATGGGAACTGATTCTGTACCCATTGAACAAGAATGTAAACATTTTCAAAAAAGAAAGCCTTAAGCAAGCACCTACACAAGCAACTACTAACCAATGAACTGAGTAGCAAAAAGTTACTAACCAACTAGAATTAAACACAATGCTTTTAGAAACCATGTAAATATCAGCTGTAAACAATAAAGTGGAGCTGTTCGTTTCATGTGGAAAAGGTGTCTTGTCCGTCTCTACTGCAACATTCAAGCACTCTGTCAGCCTTAAAACAAATACCAGCTTCCCCATAAACTCCCCAGTAGTCCTAGGTTCAGCTGAGATAGAGGTAATTCTCTTCTTCGTAGCTGGTACAGTGCTGTGTTTTGGATTTAGTATCAGAATTGCGTTCAAAACTCACAAATTTTTTAGTTGTTGCTAAATACTGTTTACTCTAAACCAAGGAAAACACCACATAGTAAAAACTAAAACAGTGTTATCAACAAGATTCTCGTACTAAATGCAAAACATAGCACTGCACCAGCTACTAAGAAAAAAACTAATTCTACCCCAAGGGAAATCAGGACATTACACACTTAAACATTCATTCCTTCCCTGACTGAAATATCCAGAAGTTCTATTCTTAAAAAAAACCTTAGCTGTTAAATAAAGCCTTTTGCAGATGTACTCTATTACCATCAACAAGGACTATTCACAAGTAAAAAGCTGGCTAAAGGGCTTGATTTGCTCCAAGTAAAACTTGCTTTTAATAATGCCTAGCACAGAGTAGAAGGAGAAGACTATCAAAAGGAAAGTTCTCTACAGGTTAAGAACAAATTCAGAAACAAATTTGCATGAATCTACTGCTTAACTTCATTCTTTCTTTAACTGCACTGATCCAACCTTCCCGGTCAAGCAGGGAAATCCACAGTTGGCTGACCAGGACCATGTCCAGATGATGTCTAGGTATCTCCAAAAATGGAGACTTCACAACCTTATTGAGCAACCTGTAGCAGTGCTCGGTGACCCTCACAAGAAAAAAAACAACAAACCAGCTTCCTTATATTTAGAGGGAACCTCCTGTGTTTCAGTTTGTGCTCTTTGCCTCTGATCCTGTCACTGGAAACCCTTAAAAAGGGTCTGACCCATTCTCTTTGTACCTTTGCTTCACATATTTGTATACATTGAAGAGATTCCACTTAAGTTCACCAGGTCTGAGCAGTCCCAGCTGTCTGAGCCTCTCCTCACAGCAGAAATTCTACAGTGCATCACAGTCATGGCCTTTCATGAGTCTTTCTGTCCAGTATGTTCATATTCCTCAGTTTGTATTGAGTAGCCCAGAACTGGAAGCAGGACTCCAGTTAAAACGTTCCTACTAAGAAACGTTTCTTCTTCTAGTAATTTTGCAGCTTACTTAGAGAAACAAGACTTAAATATGACCTGGGGGGGGGGGGGGGGGGAATCTTTTTTTCCCGAAAANNNGGGAATCTTTCTTTTCAGTAAAGAAATAGGGAAAAAACTGCAAAGAACAACCCAATGGCTCTAGACAGAACCTGCCCAAGAAAGACACTGTTAAGAAGTACTGAAGCAGAAGAACCTGTATGGAACTCAAAAGGTACAAGGACTATCTTGCAGAAAAGCTGTTACACTAAGAAAACAGCTGGCACCTAAATCCTGGCAACATGTTTTGTGTCTTTTCCCAATTGGAGATCTATCTAGGAATGTCTCAGATGCTACTGAAAGCACTGCTTAACTGAAGTGGCTGATTTCTGCAGAGAAACAAGATAGCAGACAAACACTTCACTGTTGATTATTTATGCCCAGATTTTAACCTAGTTGGAATGACTGGTATAGCTCACAACTGCCTCAGGCATCTGCAGAGCATCTCTTCTCAATTGCCAAAATAAGGACAGTGAAAAGGTGTATCAATTTGTATCTTACAGTAGCAGAAAGAATCTGTCTCTTATTACTACAGTCCTTCCTACTGTGATGTGGGGATTAGTATCACTCCGTATTCCAAAGAAGAAAGTGTACATCTGGAATCACCTTCTGACAATACTTCAGAAACTCCTAAAATCTTTATCCATGTTCTCCTTTAAACTAGGAGAACAGTAACATGGGATATCTTATGAAGCAGGAATTAACTGGTGCTGAAATGGCAACCTGGCATGTTGTGCAAAAACGGGAAATAAAAACAGAAGATAGCAATTCTTTTTATTATTGCAGTATTACCTAGAAGACCCAGTGTAACCAAGGTCACTATATTCAGTGTACATACCAAAACTAAAAGCTTACAGAAAGTCCAGAGCAAATAAAGATAAAATGAGCAAGAGAATTTCTTTGTCTTTGTGTTAAATTTGGGCCTTTTATGGGTAGTATTGCATAGCTCTGGTTTAAACTTAGAAGTCCTACAAAAACGGCAAGAAACTAGGAACTACTGATGGACAAAAATTGAATCAAGTCATGTGACAGGGGCTAAAAGGCAAAAATCACATTGCTTCCAACTGCTAGAATGAAAATACTGCACACTAAGAGATCACATACTGAAATCTTACAAGGACAATTATGACACAGGTATTTGGGTTAGAATACATAGGGCAGAGTGGCAGACTCCAAAAAACCCACCACTTTTCAAGTACAGTCACACAGTTACAAAGGCATTTCAGGAATATACATAGTTGTAAGTATGAATGTATCTCCAGTTAAACAACCCCCACCTCTACTTAAGATATCAATACTAGACACTAATAATAAACAGTATTTAAAATTTTTAAAATATATGAAATTTTGTCTAACCTGCAGTTAAACAGGAGCAATGAGTCATTTACCCTGCGTCAGGAAAACACTGCATTTTCCCTCCTCCCTCCAAACCAACAAAGATTTGTAAAGTCTGCATAGCTTACCTGCTGATGAGAGAATTTCACTTTGGGATTATTGTCAATTTCCCACAACCCTTCATTAAAGCCCTTCCTTTTATTTGGTTTGCCATATTTATCTTTATTTTCTGAGTAAGGGAATATGTCCTTTGGCCCCAAAAATGCCCTTAAGGAAAGAAAGAATAAAATTCACATTTTAATTGGTTAGTCTTTTCAAAGAAGTAAGCACCAAGTGTTATTAAATATTAAATTCATTAGTATTGTAACAACTTTTCTATGTTACTCTATTCTACTCTATTCTAGAGTCCTTAGTTTTCTAAACTTTGGCCTGCAACAGCCCAAGGTTTCCATTACTACCACCACATATAGAGACTTCCCTCCTTCCCAGAAATTGCGTTATCTGAGCAAGAAATGCTCAACACTGCATCTTAAGATTGCAGCTAACAAGTCAACCAGCTACTGTGAACCAGGTCAATTAGAAACGAAGAGGCTTACAAACAGAATGAGCAATTGCTTCCTTGGAGAAGAAAATCATGCTTAAATGTTAAGAATAAAGCAGCCTTGAATATTTTTATTGTGTTAGATGTGACAAAGTACCACCTGAATATACTGACTGCCCACATATTTTTAAGAATGCTATGTAAGAATGTAATTAATTCAGCATTAATTCAGTAGTTTTTCAGGGTCTGACAATAGAACCTCACAACTTGATTTATGAAATTTAAACAATAAAGACTTTATTATTTTAAGTTTCTCCCTCAGTCATTTTCTTGCTGAAGTAAACATGACAATTATTTTATTTTAAAGACACTCTTGGAACAGTCTTGATGCTGCCTGTCTGTCTTTCCCGGACAAACAAAAAACACTCCTACTCCTACTGTAAGCTGTCAAACTAAAGGTTTTACCTATTAGCTGTTCTCATATGACAAAATCACATTATTCACTACTAGCATCTCCAAGTTAAGATGTGGGAAAACGAGGTACCATGTTACTGAGAACCAATATTATGGCTCATGCTGAAGAACTTCAAAGACTATTTCACTTTTGCTCTACCTTCACAGCCTATTGAAGTTAGGATTTCACTGTACCAATCTACCTGCTGCTAACAGAAAAATGTACACTTTAGTGGTACATTCTCAGTTTCAATGCATGCCTAGACTTCGTGTTATCACAATTATATTACATCCAACTATTTGAAAAGTTGCAGATACTTGCTTTCTGAAGTACCAGCTCATGGTAAAGTTAAACAGATACTTCTAAGCTCCACTCCACTATTTCCTTTATTATCCTTAAAAATAAAAGCAGCTACTTCAGACGTACACCCCACTAAAACGAGGAGAGAAAAAAGAAAAAACACAGAATCTCATGAAACCTTAAGCGTTTTCTATTCCAGCAGTTAACACTCATCTATGTGCACAAAGTATTAAGTAAGCCACTGCCAGCTTGGGCTGCAAATCATCCACCTCTTGGCAACTTAGAGAGGATTCAGCCAGTGTGGGAAATGTACCTGCAAAGCTTATTTACCCAGACCAAAAAGATGGGAAGGGAGACAGAGCAACTGGGAAAGACAAAAATAGGAAAAAAATTGCCTCTTCTTCCCCATTCTCTGAAAGGAAGCATTTTTCCAGTCTCTAAGCCCTTGCCCATATTGTCAGGCATTGAAAAACACCTGAGAACAGGTACTGTGAAAAGGTTATGAGGCTTACTAGGTTGATGCAGTTTAATCCTCATGTACAAGTAAAGAAAATGGAACAAGAAAAACTGAATGGAAAGAATACCCTAATACAGAAACTGCAGAAACTAGAGTTCAGTGACCTGTTTGTGACCAAACAAAATTTGTACTGATATGATCTACTGCCACAACATATCCAAATGAAGTGTTTATTAAAATAGTATTCATTATATTACACTCCCTAGGTAGTAACACATTCAGTTGGGTTTTTTTACAAAACCCAAGAGAAAACAAAAAACTGCGAAGTACAGGTTAATACTTACACTAATTTCATAAACTCAATTAATATTATTTCTAAAAGCCAAGTAAAAATTATTCCCAAGCCAGTCTTGCTTTCCTTTTCCCTCATGGTTCCTTTTTCCTGCTATAGCCATCCACACAGCCTAAAAAATACTGTCATCCTTTACAGAGGACTTTTTAGCACGATAAACTGATTGTGTGGGTGTTTAGAGTTGCCACTACTTGCAGTAAGATAGACTGTACACATACAGCCTACAAAAATGCTGAAGGTAGCGTGTCTAACTTTGCACAGTAAGTCTTAACTGTGAGAAGCACAGCACAGAAAAAAATTACCAAATTTACTTTAATTCCCATGAAAAAAGTACATGAATTTGTTAACTCTACATAATTTCTGATGGATCACCGAAGTCGCTATTTACAGCTAAAAACCTAAACAAAATTACAGGCCATGGAACATCAGTCTCCTTTGTCATCTGATCAGTTCCTTCCTATAGTAACTTATGGGTATCTGCTGTAAGGAGTAAAGTGAGACCAAGAATTATAAAAGTTTCACCTATTATCACTCCACAAATCTTAAGATAAGCAACATGCTTAAACACCAGGAGACAGCTGGGTCATGGAAAACCCTATACATTGCAACACATGTGAAACACCAAGCAAGGAGTTTATCTGGTATTCTATGGGTTCCTGAAATGTAGTAACCTGGAACCTAGAGCCTAACAAAAACCAGATCACAGCAAAACTTTATTTTTTAACTACACCAGAGTGAGGAATAAACATTTCAAATTACTCATGCAAACTAGAAATAAGCCCCCAATTACCAAACCTTTCAAACCTAAACATCTCTTAAGAGCCCTAAGCTCAATCTGAAGTAGGACATATAACTCCTCAAAACTTGCACAGGTGTTTTCAAAGCTTTAGATGGGGAGTTATTTCTGTCTCCCTTACAGTCAACCTGCATTCCCAAATTTATTTACAACTGTACAAAATCCCAGTGTAATCCAGAATGACACACTTCACCAACAGCAGAACCAAAGCAGTACTGCGTTGCAGTTGCCAAAGTTCAGTTGTGTGAAAAAATTAAGAAAAGAAAGGTATAATAAATTTAAATATTTATATAATATTTATAAAGGTATAATATAATTTAAATATAATTTAAAATTATAATTAAGACAATGGACAAGACAAGCCTTGCAACCTCGAACTGAATTCCAGGAACTCTTCTTTACCCACAAAATTACACACAAAAACTCCAACCAAACTAAAAAAATTGAATTATTGTAAGATTTATTGAAAGCTGAGATTAGCTAAAAAAAAAAAACAAAAAAACACGGGTCAAGCATATAGTTATCTTTTTCATCACAGAAATCACTTTTTAAGAAAATTAATAACAAGTAATACCAACAGTAGGGGATGTTTACTCTTTAACTCAACAGGACAATGTACTTTGTCTTAGCAAGGCTTACTAAAAGAAAGATGCAAAGTGCCAGATTAAAGCAATTCCAATAGATTTAATAAGAAGAAAAAAGGCAGGATCTTTTCACAAAATGTGAGAAATGGACAACTTCTGCACACAACTTCAATCTGCCATTTCATTAAGAAAAAATAAGAATTAAAAGCACATCATACAGGTTAAAATTGCTTAGCTTTCTTTTAGCAACTCAAACAACAAATGGAGCACTGAATCTGATGATACCTTAAATTTACACTAACCCAACTAAGCATGCTAAAAAGCAACACAGTAATTTTCAAAACCACAGAACTACATAAACCCCAGAATATTTTTTATTAAATTCAGCCGTGGAAGACATACTGTCTCTCAAAGCAAATATTATATCACCACAAAACACTGCTCAAAGTACCGAAAGATCAGTATTTTGCAGACTGATAGATATGAAGTGCATATAATATATGCACTTTCTCATCTCTCTCCAGATCTCATAAACATAACACCACCCACAACCCAAAACCTTGTCAGAAAAAAAACCAAAAAATGAAAACAACCCCAGTATGTGATTATCTGTTCATTTCTCAAATTTTGCCTATTTCACTTTCTTTGAGAATACAGTATTAAGAATTTTGAGGATATACAGGGCTATAATTGAACTCATTACAGAAAAAAAAAAGAAAAACCAACCAGCCACATCACTGTGAGTACAATTTTTTTCTTCTGATGAGTGAAATGTACATGTTATGGTTAAGGTCTACCATTCACTTGAACAGCTTAAGTAAATATTAGAGAAGCATGTCTTGACAAAGGAAATCAATTTAGGAAGACATGCTAATAAATACAATAAGCTTGAAATACACAACATTCAGAGAAGGTTACTTTTTGTCACAGCATTTTAAAATGAAAAAAAACCAATCCTGAAATATACAGGACTTACGTCTCATGGGTGCCAAAAAAGAAAATAGGCATTTTATTCATAGGAGGTTTTACTGCTCCATCAGGAACTTCATCCACCTAAGAAAAACATAGCCTATTATAATTCAATCAAGAAACAGTCAAGAACAGTTTAAGGGAAAATATGTAAAAATTAAGTATTAAAATGGGAATAAAAAAAGCTACAGAGAAGTAAAGCAGAAACTGAGATCTCTTTTTAACAGTATGTAAAAACAATATAGGAGAATCAAAACCGGTATTAGCAACAATAGAAAATAAAAGAAAATTGTATAATTCTTAACTATGAGAAGCCTCAGAAAATTACTTTCAGATTACAGAGATACTTTTCACATGACCACTTCTTTGAAAAGGAAATATTACAACGCATTACAGGTAAAAGGCACAATTCAATTTCATCCACATACTGCCCATTCTTAAGGGAAAGCAACAGCAAGACTTCCTGCCCTTATGCTGATCTGGTAACTTATGGAAGCCCAAATGTGAAGTACTACCAAAAGGATAATAAACTTTAAAAGAACCCCAATTCCTAAGTCAGCATTTTAGCTAAAAACCTTTTTACCTCCATTTCCACATCCAACAAATGACCTGCAGCAGTCCCAGAAATTGGCATGCCTTTTCCACAGGAGCACAGAGAACACAAAAAAAAGGACTGGACAAGTTACCATATACACTTAGCCTATTTAACAGAAAGCACAGTAGACTTAGCCCACTTAGGAGTAATCTTGCCATAAATTCGTGTTTTTCTTTTGCCAAGAGCAGTTACTTGGGGACATCATTTTTGTACAGCTCCAGGGGCCTGCACAAGCTCCAGTGCCACGCTACCATACAGCGGTCTTCATTCCCTAAAGCCGCGTTACACAAATTAGGACAACTAATAACTACTTGAGAGGGCTACTTGTTACGTATCTGCAATGTGACTGTAAAGCCGCTTCTACCCCCGGGAGCCCAGCCGTGTCCTCCCTCACAAGAGGCGAAGCTGAAGGCGCTGGTCAGCGCAGGTGTGTGAGTGCAACCCGCAGAGAACGACGCAGAGGGAAGAGGGGAAGCCTTACCCTGGCCGGCCAATGGGGGTAACCTTTCATCTTGGCGAAGATTAAGTCTCCCGGTTTGAAATCTCGGCTCATATTTTCTCGCCGACGTGACGCCCTGTTGCCGCCAGGCGAGCCGGGGTGAAAGAACGAAAGGCTCTGCGCCTCCAGCAACTACCGAGGCACTGCCAGCCACACGAGGTGCCACTCGCTGCCGGGATAAACACACCGGGGCGGGGGAGCACAGAGAAGGGCAACACAAGGAGGCACGTCAACAAGGGCGGGCAGCCCCTGGCTGGGGCGCGCTGCGCCGTGCCCGCCCTTCACCTCTGCAAAGAGACCCCCGGGCACTCCGCAGCCTCAGTCCCCGCCCGGGGCCAGGGCCAGGCCGCCCGTGGCCACGAGAGCCACCCACCACCTAGTCCCGATCTCCCTCGTCCCCGACCCGCCACTCGCCCCCTCACGCACACGGGCACGATGGCGCGTGAGCGCTGCAGGGGGGCAGTAAGGGGGAGGTAGGGGGCGCGCGGAAAACAAACTCCGCCTGCCCGCCCTCCTCTCCTCCATCCATACCTCCATCCCTTTTTCTCTCTATCTCTCTCCCTCTTCCCCCGAACCCCCTTCCTTCCCTCCTTCCTCTCTCTCTCTCTCTCCCCAACCCGCTCGCCCGCCGCTTCACCAGCAGTGGTGCAGCTCTCCTCTACCAATCGCGCTGGCGCCCGACCCGCCGCCCGCCGCGGGAAACACGGCCGCACCGCCTCCTCCCGCCAGCGGGCCGGTACCACCCGGCACGCCGCACCGGGGCCGCGGGGGAACTCCGGAGTGCCTGCGGGGACTCGGCGAGCGCTCTGCCGTAAGACAGACGGCTTGGCTCGTGTCTCCACGCCTAGGGGAATGCAGGCAGCCACGAGAGGAAAGAGCCCCCCGGACCCGAGGCAGAGCTGGAGAAAGGAATGGGAAAAGACTCGTTCCCTCCCGCTACCCGCAGTCAGAAAAGTGGTTCGTTCCTCCTCCGGTGGGGGCGGAGCGGCCGCGGCGCCGCTGGGGGGAGCGGAGGTGGACGAGGAGGAAGAAAAGAGGTGGAAGAGGAGGAGCTGCCGCGGAGGCGGGAGTGCCCTCGGCCGCGGCGGGAGCCGAGATGGGGCCAGCCCTGCACACGGGATGGGTCCTGTTCAGCCACTGACCGGCTGGTGTGGTTAATGACCGCCATCCTCCTTCGCAAATCGGGCGAGTGCGACTGTCTCCGCTGGGCCCTTTGTGTGTCTGACGCCCCACGAGCTCTGTTAAAGAGCCGCCCCTTGCGGGCTTCTCATCCCTTTTTGCTGCTGGCCCCAAAGCTGCCCTTGTTGCCCGGGTATTCCCCAGCCACTTGCTTGATGTCCTGACTTCCCCCGGCATACAACTCACGGTTTTATTTTCGTAAGTCTGTACCAGAGTCCTTCCCTGCTACTTAGTCGCCATTACTCCCGGGTTTGGCCGAGGTTTTCTTTGGTTTGGCTGGTTGCTTTTCTAACTAGGGTTGCTACTAATTCAGACTGTGTTACTCCCCTTGTCCTCTCCATATCTATTCCCTCCTGATTTATCAATCCACATCAGATTCCTCCTCACCTAGCATTTCAAGCCACTGTGCCCTCCTCTCCTGTTTCTGTCAGCTGATCTCCTTAATGAGTGCATCAGCCACTGCCTGCCTCTCCACAAATACCTTTCTTCAAAGTGAAGACCTCAAAACCAGATATAAACCCTCTTTCTTATGGCCTACCTGTCCTGTTGTAGCTAATTCTAATTCTGCATCAAAAATTAGCTTGCCTGTCAGCTCTCTGTGGCTTTAGTCCTATGTGATGGCCCCACACAGCACCACCTGCAAGTCATAGTATGTCTGTGCCATACAATGGATGCTCAAACCAGTAGAAAGCTGTAAGAGTGACAGAAAAAAATTACCCCTGTTTCACAGGGGCAGACCTAGTCATTTTGTGCTCAAGTCTTCATCCCTGGTGTGTGGCCTGATGCACAAGTTTTACAGTTCAGTTTTCTGCCAGCTGCCCTCTGTGCTACTTCAACATAAAGGTAAATCCTTGTGAGAAGAATCATTTTACTCCTTTCAGTTTTGCTACTGATACTCAACTCAGGCCCAAAACATCCACTGCAGTTGCCAGAGAGCAAGTTGTGATTTGTTCTAGGCTCTCTCCTCCCTAAATGCAAAATGTTGCTTTATTAACTTTAACTGCAAAATTTCACACCATATGTGTTAAACAAGAACAAACTACATTTTTCTGATGGTTTAAGTCAAATCTGTTTGATTTTCTTGGAAGTGACAAAGTTCATATCCCTGACATCGACTTTCTCATAAAAAATAGAAAATCATCAACATATTAAGACAGATAAAATTATTCTATGTAAGAATGAATGACCACTTAGGCCAAAAGTCCCCATCCCTGGCGGTATTTAAAAGACATATACATGCAGCACTTAGGGACGTGGTTTACTGGTTGCCTTGGCAGTGCTGGGCTAATGGTAGAACTTGATGGTCTTAGATGTCTTTTCCAACCTCAATAATTCTATGGTTCTATATATGAGATGTATTTTTCAGTATGGGCAGAAGGAAAGGTGTTTGTTTAACTACATGCATGGAGCAACAGTATTGTGTCTAAAGTAATTTTTGTGAATCAATGTAAAAAACAGTGTGTGGGACATTTTGGGCAGATAAGCTGATATTACTGGTTCAGAATTTTCCAAGTTTTTATACTGCCAAAACCTATCACATCATTCAAATATGATGCAATGTCTCTGTTTCCGTTCATATTATCAAATAATTTATATTTTTTTCATTAGCTGAGGCCATTTTTCATATTAATTTTTGACTGCTCATCAGACAACAGAGGACATCCTCTTCACTCTGTATTTTTGACCAAAAAACTCCCAACCATGCTGTTATTAAAAGAACTGCAACATAATGAAATCTATTTTTGTGAACCTGGGCAAAGAACTTATTTCATTTGGCACAAGACATTTAGAATAATTGGATGATGGAGAAGCAGAAAAACCATTGGTAAAAGCCAATTATAGAAGTCAAGTCAGAAACTAGAAATTAAGTTTTGAGTCTTTATCTCAGAGGGTGAAAATATTACAGATTTTTCTTTTCATTAGAGCTTCAATTTGTACCTTGAAGGATATACCACTGACATGTTACTGCTATTGCCCACTTTTCTAGGATATGGTGGGGTGGATTTTATTCACTCCCTTAGGCTGTTGTTGTTTGACATCATGTATGTTTACATCTGGGTCTTGAAATGTCTCAGATGAGATGTTTCAAAGAACCTTTCCCTTTGTGCAGTGAGGCAACCAGAAGGGGAACAGTAACCTTGTTACCAGTCTCCCTCATCCACCCTGCTGTGATTTTTGCTACGGTCTCTTAAAATCGTTTACCTGTTCGTTTCTCTTGATAATCTGAGTGAAGAACGTGCTCCCCCAAATCTGAGGATATACACATCTCAATCTGGCTCTCGCGTCAGTCGGTCATTTTCATTTCCTACACGCATATTATAATTTTGGAATTCAGAATGCCTAGGACGTGTCTGGGGCTGGCTGCGCGGCTGCCGGGCGGCCCGCAGGCCGTGCGGGCGCTGTGTGCGGGGCTGCGTGCGCCGCCGGACCGCCCGCTGATGACGTTCCGCCAAGGCCGGAAGTTGCCGTTGGGAAGGCGCTCCGTGCTGCCCGCGTCCCTGCTGGCGGGACCTGGAAACGGCGCGGCGCTTCCCGGAGCTTCCCGGCGGCCGCGCTCGGCTTGGCTGCCCGGAGCGGCCTCGGGGTGCTGCCGCTGGGCCTCTGTTCTGACCTTGTTCCCTCAGCCCTTCCTGCCAGGTAAAGCGCCAAAGCCGCCGGCACGGCGTGCGCTCAGCCAGCGCCGCTGCGGGGCCAGCGGAGCGAAGGGATGCTGCTACTTTGGTTTTTAGCTTGCTTAAAATTTTTTAGTCTGCGTTAGTGAAAACCTAGCGGTTCGTTCAGCCGAAACGGGTGAGCTTTTATAGGTTGCAGCACAGATGTGGTAGTTCCGCCTGGCTTTGTGTGTTTTAAATTAGTACATCGTAGTTAGATTTAGTTTGCTGGAGGAGGCCTTAGAGATCCTCCAGTTCCATTCTTTTGCCGTGGGTAAGGACACCTCCGACTAGAACAGGTTGCTCAGAGCTCCATCCACCCTGGTCTTGAACACTGCCGGGGGTGGGGCATCGCTTCTCTGGGCAACCTGCTCCAAAGCCTCACCACCCTCGCAGTGACGAATTTCTTTCCCCGCATCCAGTCTAAATCAATGGCCTTTATAAACTTAGTTAAGCATATTCAGAAGTTCGTGAGGTGAATATGACACAAGTTTTGTAGGTAACATCCACTGAATGTATTACCTCCTCAAGCAAAAACTTCTTAACTATTTGTTTGATTGTGGGGCTCCTATGAGCCACTCCATGCCCCTTGAATTTTATTTTTTTCCTAATTGAAATAGCATACTTTTGGAGTGGATCCATTTGTGTACTAATAAACGATGGATGTGCATCTTGGCAGAGAAATGTTGTATATTCAAAATCATTAGCATTCCCAGAAAACAGTCACTGGCTATTCCGTTTCCCTCCCCCCTTAAAGTAATTAAAAGACTTAAAAGTAATTCCATAAGGTTCTGAAATTTCAAGGTGGTATGGATATGTCAGAGGAGGTTTTGCTTATATTTTGAGACAGATTTTTTATTTCTATTGGAGCTATGTAGTTGCACCATTTCTTTTTCTACTGTTTAGATTCTGGTATAAAGCCAAATATATTTTTTGGCAATAAATATCAAGAAAAGGGTGGTATGAAAAACTAGTTTCTTAGTGTTCAGAGCTCTGTCTTAATGTGAAAATTTGGCAAAATTGATGTAGTTTCCTATACCAGAATGCCTCATTTTCTTGTTTATTGAAGTGATTAGTCTTTGTTGAATATAGTATAAGTACTTTGTCAAGATTTTCTTTCATGTAAAGTTAAAATTTTTAGTGTGCAAGTCACCAATAATTTAATGGAACTTAACATGTGCCTAGAAATTATACTACAGTCTATAGTTTGAGGTTTTCAATTATTTTCTCATTTGAGATAGAAAGATGTTGTTTTCTCTAGGAGCGTGAGTGACTGTTGTGTGACAATTATTGTGTTTTGAGTCTTATGAACACATGCGCCAAGGTGAATTCTGATGCATAGATGTTAAAAATCACATAGGATACATCTAGCTATTCTATATGAATATACTGCTTTTTTGTAAAAGCAAAACAAACAAACAAAAAAAACCCAAACCAAAAATTCGGAGTTTTTAGAAATAAGGGGTTTTTTGCTGCATTTTCTGTTAAAATTATAGATTGAAGCAGAAATGCATTTTTTTCTTTTCCATATTTCTAGTGCAGCAACTGGAATGAATAAAATCACTTTATATTAATATATTACACCAACTGCTGCCATTGGAGACCACAATATAAAAAATACATTAAAGTAGTAGAGAGCATTGAAAGAAGGGCCACAAGGTTAGTGAAAACTGTATGAGCAATGGCTGAGGTCACTTGGTCTATTCAGTCTGCAGGAGACTAAGTGAGGGAGGACCTCATTGCAGTTCCAGCTTCCTCACAAGGCGAAGTGAAGGGGCAGGCACTGATTCTTTATCTCTGGTGACCAGTGGCAGGACCTGAGGGAATGGCCTGAAGTTGTGTCAAGGGAAGTTTAGGTTGGATATTCAGAAAAGCTTCTTCACCCAGAGGGATGGTTGGGCAATGGAACAGACTTCTAGGAAAGTGGTCACAGCCTGACAGAGTTCAAGAAGCATTTGGCTAATGCTCTCAGGCATAAGGTGTGACTCTTGGGGTGTCCTGTGCAGGGCCAGTAGTGGGACTTGATGATTTTAATGCATGCCTTCCAACTCAGCTTATTCTATGATTCTGTGAACATGTGACTGCAAATGAGGGATGATAAAAACGGAGTCCAGGTGAGTTTCCTGTTTTGGACTTAAATATGGATATCTGTCTGCTGCCATGGTCAAAACCAAACTTTTATGGCTCATTAATATTGACTTTTGGATACAGCTTATGTTTCATGTTATCTTCCTTTAATTAATGAAAAGAGGTCATTAAGGAGTTTCCTGTGCAACTTGATGCAAACAGTGGATTTTTTTAAGGTCTGCATTATAAATATGTTGTCTATATTAATTTCTTTTTTATTGCAACACTAAGTTAATGGGTTTTTTTAAAGGTAAGTGGAGTTATAGTTTGATTTAGTATTCCTGCTGTATAAGCCTAACTTGCTGCTTTATCTAATACAATAAAAATAAGTTCAAATAGAAGGTTCCAGGTTTGTAAAACACTTGGAAGACTTGCTGTTTAAAGGCTGTTTTCAGACAGCAAACCTAGTGCATGCCATCATGGTATACGCATTTATCTTCAATAGAATTATTTTGAAGAGAAATGGAGTTTGTAACATTCTTACGAGATAGAGGATCAATGTATGCCAACAAAATATTTTTTAGTGATATTCTGAAAACTTTGGCAGGGGATATTCTGCTATGTTACTATATAGGTATATATTAATCAACAGTATTGAGGCTTAGAGGACTAAAAGTACAAATCTCATAGTTGTCTAAAATTGTAGAATTATAGTTGTAATTGTTCACATGACATAGTATCACTGTTTTCTAACTGCTTGTGAGTATTAACAAATGATTCTTTCATTATGTTGCTAAATAAACTAAAACATGTCTCTGTTACAGATTTTAATGCTTTTATGATATGGAAGAATCATCTTGGAAGCTTGTAAAGTAAATGTATATACAGTCAATGATTCATTCTCCAGAGTTTATAGTTTATGCAGCTTAAAAAGCTGCCTATTTGCCATCATGAGTTCAACCTCTCCAGTCAACTACTCTGTCACAGAAGCTAGAAGGTGAGCTTCATTTCTGTATTTTTAAGTCTAGTAAAATAATTCCTGTTTTTGTGGTTTATTTTCTAGATCCCTGAAATTATGTAATTCAGACTGACAAAGAACCAGATACACTGTGATCTATGCAAGCTACAACATAATAATACAGTTATTAGATCTTAGAATTATGGAATGGCCAGGGTTGGAACAGACCTCAAAGATCATTGAATTCCAACCCTCTGCTCTGGACAGGGACACCTTTCACTAGATGAGTTTGCTCAGAACCCCATTCACCTTGGCCTTGAGCTAACTGCCAGGAATGTGGCATCCATAGCTTCTCTGGGCAACCTGTTCCAGTACCTCACCACCCTCACAGTAAAGGATTTTTCTAATATCTAGTCTAAACCTACTCTCCTTCTGTTTAAGGCCATTCTCTCTTGTCCTGTCACTACATGCTCTTGTAAAGAGTGTCTCTCTATCTTTCTTGTATGCTCCCTTCAGGTACTGGAAGACAACAATTAGGTCACCCTGAAGCATTCTCTTTTCCAGGGTGAACAAACCCTATTCCCTCAGCCTTTCACCAGTTCACCCCAGGAAAGGTGATCTATCCCTCTTATCAACTTCTTGGGCCTCCTCTGGACATGCTCCAAGAGGTCCATGTCCTTCCTGTTCTGGGAACCCCAGAGCTGGGTGCAGCACTGCAGGTGGGGTCTCAGCAGAGCAGAGCAGAGGGGCAGAATCCCCTCCCTGGCCCTGCTGCCCACGCTGCTTTGGATGCAGCCCAGGACACGTTTGGCTTTCTGGGCTGCCAGTGCTCATTGCTGGGTCATGTCCAGCCTCTCATCCCCCAGGACCTCCAAGCCCTGGGCCAGGCTGCTCTCCATCTGTTCATCCCCCAGCCTGTGTTGGTACTGGGGCTTACCCTGACCCAGGTGCAGCACCTTGTACTTGGTCTTGGTAAGCCTCCTGAGATTCCCATGGGCCTGCTTCTTGAGCTGGTTCAGATCCCCCTGGATGGCATCCTGTCCTTTAGGTGTGGCAACAACATCACTCAGCTGGGTGTCATCTGCAAACTTGTTCAGAGGACTGTCGATCCCTTTGTCTGTCATTAATGAAGATACTAAATAACACTGGTCCCAGTATGGATCCTGAGGGACACCACTTGTCCTTTGGGACTCTGAGCCATTAATCACTATATTCTGGATGCTGCTGTTCAACTATCCTCATATCCACCAGTGATGAGTCTGCTCATCAAATCCATCTCTCCAATTTAGAGAGAAGGATGTTGTGGAGGACCATGTCAAAGGATTTACAAGAGCCCAGATAAATGCCATCTCTAGCCCTTCCTTTGTCCATTGATGTTGTCATATTAGCAGATGATAAATTTTCTGCACCTAGTGAGCTAACACAATGCTTGTTCTCCTAAAACCATTGGCCTGTGGAACTGCATGATACCCATTGTATAAGGAGAACTCGAAGTTCACCAGCCCCAGTGTCCTGCCAGCTTGACTATGTCAGCTGTAACATTGGGGTCCCTGATGATAATGAACTACCAAAGAGACCCCCAAGACAGAAGAATACATGCATAAAGGAGAGGGAAAATACTTAAATGATAGTGGGGAAATGATTATTGTGTATTTTTATTCTGGGACAATTAATGAATGTGTATGTAAAATATAGTATATAAACAGAAAGCTACCACCTTGTGCATCTGGCCAAATAAAGAATGCCTGCTTCTTAATGCTACATTGCTGTGAAGGAGTTTTTTATTTTATTGAATTTTTGGTAGCAGTCACTCCATCATTGCAGGTGTGCATAGCAGACATCTGATGTGCAAGAATTCTCACACTGGCATAGGAGACATGACAGACACAGTTTCTGTCTTCATTTGGGAACAATGTCATGGAGTTCCAGAAGGATTTTTTGCAATAGCTGTGGGGTAGAGGTTGGTTTTAAGTCTTGCACATTGCTCTTATTTTTTTAAATCTGATATGTACGTGATCTTTGGCACAATTAAAGTAAACTTTAATTCATTCTATTTATCTTAACTGGGAGAGCTTTTTGTCACTATTTAAAATGTGATTGTAAAAACCTGCCGATTGTATAGAAATAGCAAAATTCAGTGAATAGGTACTTCGGTTAGGAAGTCAGGCTACAGACTGCTTCTTCAGCTGCAGAAGTGTAGCATAATTACACTGCTATGTAGTAAATGAAAGATTCTCTGATATAAAATTACATTTTCAGCCAAATGTGGAAGAAAAGCTAGTGAAAACTATTTCTCTTTGATGTTCTTTGTTGACTGTAATTAGCTGACTTGTGAAGTGAATGTGAATTTTTGAGCATTCTGTGATGTAGAACTCAAAAGCTGTTTCACCTGCTCATACGCTTTCTTAAAGACTCTTAAAGTACTACCAAAGACGGTGTCTTAGATAAAAGCTCTAAGTTGATAAAATATGTATTTTCATTCAAAACAAATGATTAATGAACTATTAATATGTGAAAATGGAAATGCAAAGCAGTCTCTGAATTCCCCTTAGACTGCAAATCATACATGATTTGAAACTTTCCAGGGATTTTGCCTGATTTTTTGACTTAAGCTTCTGAGAACTTTTTGCTTGTAGCACTTTTACTGGTAAGTGAATATGGAAGGAAGACTCTTCTACAGTAGGTAGTATGAAGCTTTTATAAAGTACTTACTGCATGTGTTGATGATGCTGTGAGGATTAAAGAAAATACCACAGAAATAAGGTGTGTAATTAAGGATAATTACTATTTTATTGTTTAAATAGACAAATGAAATAGTGAAGTGGTAATGTAATAATATTCTGTCAGTTGTTTTTTTTTTTTTAAGTTGCTGATTTGGTTCTATACTAAGTACAAAAATAAGCTTTTCTGCTTTATATTTTTAAGTTCTTGCTAGTAATATCGTAGGTTTAGAAGCTGTGCATAAAAAGTTATTTTTAATGCTTTTTTTCCCCCCAATACTTACTGTTATGCTGTTTGTCTTCATGCTCTGATGCACATTTTTCATTTCTAAAATGTCTCTAATTTGCTGGGACCTCTTCTATCATGTAACTTGTTTGGGGTGTTGTTTTTTTCCCCATACTGGTCCTACTACAGTTAAGGACATAGTTAAATTTTTCTCTGAGTAAGTTTTATTGTGCAGTTATCTCCAGTGTACTCTTTTTTTTTTTTTCTTTTTTCTTTTCCTGAATAGTTAATAGAAGAGTTGAAAGGAGGAGCTTTATTTAAAGATGATTGCCATAAAAACCAATGTGATTTCCTTAAAGACTGAAGGTGTTTCTTTTCAACTACTTTACAAAAAAGTAGTTGTTCCCTTGCTTTCATTCCATCTGCTCTCCTTGCAAGAAGTATTAAGTAACATCAGGCTTAAGTAAGCAGAATGACCTTCCCACTGCCCACAAACTATCAAAATGGTTACCCTTTTCTTAATGATTGTTCTTTGCGTTAGTCATCCCTAGCTTTCAGTTTGGGTCCTGTTTTTCCCCCTAACCTGTGCTTTGTTAACCTTGGTGCCACCAGGTTTTTGGGTGTCTTTAGTTGAGACAGATACTTCTTGTATCATCTTTGAATAAGACAACCTGCCCTTCATCTCTGTTTTCCCCAGCCATGGGAAAATAAAGGTCTACCAAACCAATTATATGATGTCCACAAACAATCTTTTATACAGTTTACAGGTGTTCTTGATGCTGAATTGATTTTTGCCTTTTTTTCTTTTATATATTTTCTATATTCTTTACACATATATTTGTAGCTGTGTAGCCTATCATAGTATCCGTAGCTAGTATTTTACCTACTCTGTTAGACAGAAACACAAAATTAATTCCCCAGTAGCTCCAACCTGGTGCTCCAAGGTTAGATTTTTGGGGACACCAAGGCTGAAACTAACTCTCTGAGACTCATTTTCATAAACAAAGTTTTGTTCTATCTAAATAGGGGGAATTCAAAGAAGCATGAACTGGGAGGAAATTACCTTAGCACTAATTAGGGGTTTTTGTCAGATATACTAATTTGCTAAACATAAAATTGTATATGTGTTATGCTACGTGTGCATCTTCAATGTTTTCCACCTGGTGAATTGTGCACCTAAAGATCCTTATAAAGGTAATCCTTTTTTTAATCACCTAACTGTGTCTAGCTCATGATTTTAGGACAAGTGAAAAGGCATCACTCTCACTTTTCAGATTCTTCTTAATTCCTTCATGACTTCCCACCATATTTTCTTATTGCATTAGCTAAGCATTGCATTATTGCTTAAAACAGTGATACGTGATTTTACTTACCTAGTTACTGGTTGTTTGCCCTTTGAGACATGTTGGTTCTTCCGTGGGGTATGGATCTCATAGTAAATGCGGAAAGCTAATAATGTGCCAGTGGTTTTCTTGCTGCACATGTGGATTATAATGATCCTTATCTCCTACATTTTTAAAAAATATAAAATATGTTAAGTACATGGCACTCTGTGGAACAATTACTGATGACATACAATAATTCTGATCACACAGATGAAATCCATCTTGTTTTTAAATGAAGATTTGACAGAATTAATTAAATTACGAAATACTTACAGGCTGCAGCTAAAAACCTGAAATTTCATCATTTATTGTTATTGATGTCTTTAAAGGCTACATTTAATCTAGAATACTGTTCCCTTTATTGATGACATTTGTGTTTGTCAGCTTATGTGAGAAAACATATCATCAAGTAAAGGTTTTAGTTTTGAAAAATGTTAATGGTGCCTGTGCATAAATCTAGAAGTAAAGTGCTAATCTTTTTTTTTTTAATTTAGAAAACCCCAGTATACTGGAATTTATTAAACTTTTCTTTCTGTAATGAATATCTAAGACTTCATGTAGACCAAGATAAGCTATTTTAGTATTTTCAGCTCTGCATGAAATTATGCCAATTTTTTGTTTAATTTAATCATGTTTCTTTTTACAGTTCAATTCATATTTAGTGGCCCTGATGACTTTCACTTTTGTGTGGAGCAACTGATTATTACAGCCATTTTTACATAGTTTTAATAATTTGAAAAACTACTTATATCAAATAACGTGAACACTGAGTTTCAGCTCCTGAAATACTTTCAGTTGTCCACTTGGAGGTTATAATAATTGATTTTTAGATTATTAAGATAGTTAATTAAATATGTATTTTTATACTAATTTTTCACTTTCTATGTAAAAGCTTGTTTTGATTATTTTGATATTGCTTGTGATGCTCAAGGTGAATCCTGTTACCTGCCAAGTCTATTTTCTTTTGGCTGGTAAATAACATAACAGATTGTTTTAAAAGACTAGACCTTTAGTTTATATTTTGTTTGTGATCAATTGTTTATCTGTAATTTAGATGTATATATTTTTGAAAACAAATGTGAAAGAGTGAGATTTATTCCATATTTATGTGTTTGTTTTATGACAATGATGTTTTTGAGACAGTGATCCATGATAAAAAATGAGCCTTACTGAAGAGACAAACAGAAACTTGTTAGTCATTTTAATATGTGTTATTGGAATTATGTTTTTAAGCATCCTGGAAGTTTATTGGTGAAAATGGTGAAAAATAACTAAAAGCATGCTTAAATCAACTTAGGGAAATTACAAGTGGATATCTAAGTTCCTGCTTATATATCTCTCATAGTTTGCATAATAAGCAGCAGTAGGCATAGTTTTACTTAAGTGAATGTATAGAACTTTGGACCCACAATCGGATAGTTGAAATAAGGGACCATTAAAACTTAAGAGAAATGCTTATGTTTTTTTAAAACAACAATATTTTGCAGCTTACCTAGTGAGGAATGTGAGTTACTACGGAAGAGCAATGAGTCAGAATTGGATGCTGTTTTAGGTCTGAGATGGAAACTTCTTCAAGCTAAAAAAGAAAATTTGGACTTAACTATTCAACACAATCAAGAAGTAAGGACTTCTTTTTCATTTGCCTTATTTTACTCTTGGAATAAATGTCATCTTGTTTCATTGAAATAATAGTCTCACATATTGGATCAAAAGCATAGTCCATAGCTGGAAAATATCAAGAAAGGTGTCACTCTACAGACTTCTCATACCTGTTCATAGATACTGTTAGCACCTCTGCTATCATTGTTAATAGTTAAAGGTGTGGTAGGTAACTTGAGCACTTCTCAGCAGCAAAATGCAGAAGAATCTTGTGCACCCCAAGCTCAGGGTAAGAGAGGGTTTGTTTGTTTGTTTTTTTGTTTTGTTTCAATCCAGATAGTTCTGTGGATCCATTTTTTGCAATCAGACCACAGTTGGTAAGCCAATTGGAAAATAACAATGTAACTGAAGCACAAGAGCAAATCATTGTGGGAGAAGCAGGCATCTCTTAATTTTGGTACATACCCAGATAATAAATGTAGATGGAACAATAAACTTTATTTATTGGCTGTATTTACCCAAAACCAGATGAATGAGCACCCACATCAACTGCTCCTGGCAGACTGTGTAGAGCAGAATTGCTACCTGTAGTAGTTATAATACTTCTTTAGTAACATAGTATAAACCAGATTTTCAACTGCCAGATTGGCATTAGCAAATGTGGGAAGTGTGCCTAGCAGCAATATACTGAAACTGATTGCAACTCAGCATCCACCTTTTTCTGTGTTTGTTAGTAGGAAGACTGATATTCAAACTAAGGAAAGATTAATTGAGTATATTATTAATTCTACTTCGTTCCAATACTAGTTTGCTACAACAACATCAAGGAAATCCTTTGTAATGTGGGTGATTTCCCATGTATGAAGTTCTCATTAACAAGAATATTGCTACTTTGTAGATGTTCTGAAGGAATATGTATTTTACTTTCCACCTTCTTGTGTTGAAGTATCTTAAACTTCATTTTCTGAATCTAGTTTTTGGCAGCAAAGATTGTTACTCAACCAGTATAAGATCCCTTTTGGAAATGTTTTCTATTCTTAGTTTGTTGTGTGTTAGCATTAATGGCATCTGTTTGACTACTGAGCATTATTGGACTGAATTTTGTGCTTGTATGTCTATTTGTGAGTTACTAGATGTCTGATAGTCTAGTATCCCAATATGACTGTTTTTCTGAATGCTACCAGAAAATCATCTGGAATATAATGTTTCTCTTGGGGCATTTTTTCCTCTGAGGTGCAGGAAGATGACAGTAATATATGGTTAATTTTTTTAAGGTAGTATATTTTTTGAAAAATTGAAGGGTATGTTTAAGGTCCATGAAATTCGTCTAGGAAAAAGTAACAGTTCACAAAAAAAAAAAGTGAAGTATCAAAAGGTGCATAAACATGCAGTTGCAACATTGTATTTCAAATTCAAGTGGAATGAGATGGCAGTTGTGAATGTGATTCCAAGTATCTTTTAAAAATATTCTGTAGGTGTATTTCTGTAACATGTTGCACTTTTTCATTGTTAACAGTTTTGTGAAATTCATATTTTAGGTGTCCAACTATGAAAAACAGATAATCAAATTACGGTCAGAATTTGAGAGAGGAGAGGCTGTTCGACAAGGTCTGGAGTATGAATTGGCAGTTGCCAGAAAAGGTGCCCATCTGAAAATTTGTACTGCAGAGGAGGAATTAAGTGATGCAAAAAACAAACTTGTGGAACTGCAAGGTAGGTTTCAAAGAAGTAAAGGTGGAATAAAGGCTAAGTCTGTTTCATGCCACTAAGGTAAATTGGAAGCAGGGACTTAATTAAATTTTCTAGTTACTGTTGTTTTTCTTTAGTCTGTCTTATCTTCCCATCTCTTATCCATCTGCTTTTGAAAACTTGTAAGAGCTCACGAAACTCTTACTTTCTCATGTGTGGATTAGAAGTAACTGGCTAAACCTTCCAATCCTTCATTCCTCTTGCTCATCACCTTCTGTTATTTCGTCCTTCAGTGCTGTCTGTGTACAGAATTGTAATCATGGTAGCCATCTTTACATCTGGGTTATCTCTGTGTCTTCCTTTTCCATTTCAGAGGGAAAAAAAAAAAGAAAAAAGAATAGAAAAAATTAATTCCTGCTTATTTGTTTGCACTATTTCCAGCAGCTTTCTTTCCAGACATTCTCATCATACATCTGTTTTCTTTTATCTTTTCAAATATTTCAAGTTTCTCATAGTTCATGTCTAGTTTATTTTCTTCTCATTGTTTTTGTTTCTTTTTTTATAGTAATGCATGTTGTGACAGTAGTAGGTGGAAGGGAAGGTTTTTACCTTGACTTTTTATTTCCTACTACTTTTTTATTCACAGACTCCTCAAA